>AYEL01017961.1:0-14313 GCA_000484575.1 Olivierus martensii
TATATATATACAAAAATATTAATTTATGTATATATATTCACATTTGTTTAACAAAAAAACTGAAAGAATCAGTAAGATAATCTTTGTTAGAAATAAATATAGTGAAACCTGGCTAACATGAAGATGCAACTGAGTTAACAAATCTTACAATCTTGTTAAAAATTTTCAGATTTTTGATTGATTCATATATAAGTCAACTCCTCTCTTCAAAAATTTTTCTGGGAAAATCTTCAACTTATACATAAGTATATATGGTAATTAAAAAAAATATTTTTACAAAATATATTTCAATTTAATAAATTCAATTATTTTATTGGATTAAATTTGTGAAAATTAAAATTTATAAATGCAATTAGAGGAGGCAATCATAAATATAACCTGAAAATAATAGAAGACTTCTTATTGTTTATCTTTATTTAGATTTTATAGTAAATTGTACTGATTAATTAAAAACATTTTTGGCATACATATACCCTGCTTCAATTAAAATAGACTTTAACTGAGGCAGAAAAATATTTTTGAATAAACAGTACATGTTACTGAATAAGTTTATTGTTTACCTTTTTTTAAATTGAAAATTATAAGCAAATATCTTAAATATTGAATCCATCTTCAAAATATAGAAAATTGAACACAACTGTTGTTAACAAACCTGAATAGTTAGGCTTAATAGCTAAACAGTTACTTGCAAAACATATAATGCATTATATGTTTTGAAAGTAAAATAATGTTTACACAAATATTATATAAGGATCTTTGATAAATACTATCCTTGATCTTTGATGAAGATCTTTGATTTTAATAATTTATATATATACAGTCGAAGCCAGTTATTAGGGAGTTGGATATAAGGGAAATCTGAATATAAGGGACAAATGTGTCCGGTCCTGGCAAAAAACCTATGTTTTGTGTGTATTTTTTGTCAGATATAGTGGATTTGGATATAATTGAAAATTCGGCTATAAGGGAGATAATTTTTCATTTTTCTCTACTCTTCCTTGTGATGACCTACTTTTCATCCTGCTTTACCCTTGGCCAGCCATTAGTGTAATTTATTTAAAAATAATAAAAACATCATAAAAAGCCAATTTGTTGCTTTTTGTATTAATAATTTAAAAATTAATGAATACAAATTAAATTAAAATTGAAGTTTTTGCTAAAAAGACAAAATCCACAGGTGACAAATCCATCTGGCATACACATTTGTACCCTAAAAATGGCACCACCTAATAAGTTGTTATATAAGTTTGTAGAAGTTTCAGAGTTATACTTCAGTAACCCAAGAAGAAGAGTTATACTCCAAGTTTATGAGATTAAATGACAGAATTTCTGCTCATTTATATGAACGGGTAACATCTAGTGTTAATTATTTTATGTATACCACAGATCAATACAAGATCCATAACTGTTAATTGAATAATTAGACAACTCAAATAACCAATATTAAAACTGAAATAACAATTCTAGTTGAAAACTCTTCAATGCATCTCTAGTTGAAAACTCTTCAGTTTACTTTGCCCATCTGACGATGTGCCGATTTGTTGCGCATTTGGATATAAGGGAAATCGGTTATAAGGGTCAAAAAGTGAAGGTCCCCTCAATTCCCTTATAGCCATCTTTGACTATAGTACTTTTGACAATATATATATATATAGTGCAATTAGGAAAAAATTGTACCAGTTATTAAGAATTGATTATTTAATTTGGATATATTCTTGGTATGCATACAATCATATAAAAGTTTTTGAATATTGTTTAAAATAAAATAATCAGATTTTATAAATCATTCTTGAAATAAAGTTTTCTTTATTCTTGAATTATTAGAATAAATTCTAAAAGAATATACTATGTCAGAAATTTTAATTGATTTTTAATATGAATATCTCTGTATTAGAATTAAATGTTAGAAATATCTGATATTTCATATATTTGACATTTCTTATACTTTGGGAAAAAATAATATTTTTTGGAGACTCTATGAAAGAATTTTAATTGCTTATTTGTGACAGATTTATAATTGTTTATAGAGTATTTGTCTGGTATGAAACCTCACATTCATTTGTAGGAAAGAGCATGCTTTTTTTATTTTTATATTGTCTGTATACTATTATAATTTTGTAGAAGATAATCTAAATGTTTCTCATTTTCATTAATTACAAATTTTGTGACATCACAGAGAATATGACATATATATTAATAAATACATAAAAAATACAAGTTATATATAGATATATTATTTTCTTGTTTCTTTTTCTTATAGCCTATTGATTTAGATTGTTTAAAGAAACGAGCTGAAAGGTTTGGTCAGAATGTGTCTACAATCATGAAAGAGGTAAAAATTAATGTTTTTGTTATGAATATCTTTCAGTATTTGTTGAATTGAGAATAAACTGAGGTTAATTAAAATATCCAATAAGAATTGACTTTCTTTGAATATATTTGCTATAATTCAATGTAAAATAAGGAAAAATGATAACTTGTGTGTACAATATGTTAAGCTCCTACTTTGCAGTTAATTTGTTCTGAAAAATGTAATAACCATGTAAGTTGAAAATCATCAAAATCTAGCAAAGTTAAAATTCAACACACATCTTAATAAACAGAATGGATAGATAAAATTACTGAACATAGGTGTGAATATAGATATAAAAATTTAAGGCCATTAGTGATATATAAAAAACAAAAAAATGAGTTCTGTAATGAATTTCTTATTTGTGTTTATAGATATTCAGCACAAATAAAAGACCATGAATCTGCAGATCTCAAAACTGCATAAATTCGGGAACTGCATACTATCTACCTGCATATTCTGATTTTATTGCAAGAAATCAAAGAGGACAGTGTGTACGCGCTCATACACATACACATACATACATACATACATACACACATACACACATACACACACACACACACACACACACACACACACACACACACACACACACGCACACACACACACACACACACACACACACACACACACACACACACACCAGTCCAAAACCTAAGCATGAAATGCAAATTTGAAGTTAGCTGCAATTAATAGGTATTTTTCCTGAAATTATGAATGGTGTTGCATTAGAATATACAAATACAGGTATCCCTTGTTATATGCGATCTCACTTTATGCGTTTTCACTATAATGTGATTTTAAAAAGTAAATTAACTTTTTAAATTAAAAAATTTTCTTTTAAATTTTTCTCATATAGATGAGATAAATGTGGATGAACTGCTCAAGTCCCTCTTATCAGAGCTCACTAATGAAGAGCTTCTGGAAATGGAAAACAATATGAATGATGATGTTTTTCTATTCCCAGAAATCAGGAGCCCTTTGTTGCCGAGCCCACCAAATAGCTTACAAAAAACAAATGACTGAATTTTTCAAATACATTCAGAATGCCATTAGAATAATTGAAGAAAATGATTCTAATTAGACTAAAAGCTCCAAAGTTGCGAGAGAAATTCAGAATTCTTTGGTTTGCTACAAAGAGCTTTATAGAGAGAGGAAGAATGTTGCACATCAGCTGAATCTCAACTGTTTCATTAAGAAGTTGAAGATCATCAGTCCATCATTATAGGGACTTCAACAGAGCAAGAAAGTGATGATCCAGATTCACCAGACTCAGTCCATTCATTATCAGATTGAAGACTGTCAGAAGATTGTAGTGTTTAAGTGTTTATGACATTGTATTAATTAAATTTTCATCCAACCATTCATTCATTTAAAATTTGTGTATAAGTTTCGATAATTCATTCATTAAAATTTCTTTTTCTCACAGGTGTTATGTTTTAATTTTTTTATCCTGAAGAAACTCCCTATCTCCATCTCACCCATGCTAAATTCAAGTCACTTTACGCAATTATTTCGTAGAACCAATTAATCGTGTAAAGTGAGAGATACCTGTATTGAAAAGTTCACGACATAATGATTGGACCTGTCCATAATATGCAAATGAAGGGAGCTGGATAAAAAGAATGTTTTGCCTTGTTAGCTACCGTGTAACTGAGAGCAGTTCAAAGAAAATCAGAGATAGACATTTTCATCATTATGTCACTGAGAAGATCTGGACAATGCAACATAATGGCAAGCTGTTAGCAGATTACAGGCTTGCCAGTCTATTGTGGAAGTTTCATATTCCATTAACTGTGAGATTACAGAATGGTTCATATTCCAAACATGAACCATTCTGTAATCTCACAGTTATGGACACAATTCCAAAATATAGGGACATCATCAGAATACCTGTTTCATACCATCTTAGAATAACAATAATTCTGATGACTGCTATTTTTGTGCTGATAAAATGTAAAATTAAGCAACAGTATCTGTTCTAACAAGGGAATATTGCACCCAATGTGTGGGATTTTGCTGATATTTTGTCATCTGAAAGAGCATAAATAGTAGATGAAGAATCACCCCTATATTGGGGGCCACTACTTTAACGTTTTCGAGAAAATCACTTTTGAAATTTCAGAAATTTTTTGTTTTACTTAAATAACTAATGTCAGAAATTCGATTACGTGTTGTAGTGGCGTAGTGGCTACGTCGGGGTTCCGATGGTCTGAGGGTGTAGGTTCGATTCTTGGTACTTTCTGAATTTTTTTTCCTCTCTAAACTTTGCACTTTTTAAAGATTTACATTATATTTGGATTTTCAATTATTTAACAATTTTCAGATAATTATTTCAAATTTTTAAGCGATCTATGAAGAATGACGTGACTCATTTCAAAAATCGACAACTATGTAAATACAATGAAGATAGCTATTTCGATTTAATTCTGATAGATATTACAATAAAATAAAGGCACAATTGATTTTATTTATTAAAATATTGCATTATATTACTGTTAACACAGAAGTTTTTTCATTAGATATACAATCATTATTATGATATTTATCATAAAAACATCGAAAACATAAAATATGTTGGCACCAAGAACACTGTACAAATGCAGCCATCCCACAATTACATTTGGAAGTTTTAATAATGTCGGAAAATGAAACCTGATTCACGTTTAAAAATACATTTCTTTTTTCAACTAATTTTGCTGCATACCAAGCATATTTTAACATATCACGATAAATTGGTGCTGAAAATTGATAATGGATTAACAAATGGATTTTGATTGTATCTTCTCTGGATGTTATTTCTCTTTTTACTTCTAATAAATAAGAAAAGTTTTGTAAATGCGATATAAAATTCTTTACTTGGTGAAAGAAGTAAATTTTGCAAGAAGTAAACATCGCAAATAATGTATAGTTATATTCCAGAATACACTTTATAATTATTGTGAAGAGTTATGTCCTACTATTGTATGTAATCTTTGTAAATCGCTTAAAACATTTGAAATAATTATCTGAAAATTGTTAAATAATTGTTAAAAATCCAAATATAATGTAAACTTTAAAAAGTGCAAAAGTTTAGAGAGGAAAAAAAATTCAGAAAGTACCGAGAATCGAACCTACACCCTCAGACAGTCGGAACCCCGACATAGCCACTTCGCCACTACAACATGTAGTCGAATGTCCGAGCATTTGCTATTTAAGTAAAACAAAAAATTTCTGAAATTTCAAAAGCAATTTTCTCGAAAACGCTAGAGTACCCCCAATATAAGGGTGATTCTTCATCTACTGTTTATGCTCTTTCAGATGACAAAATATCGGCAAAATCCCAGACACATTGGGTGCGATGTTCCCTTGTAACATGTCTTACTGTAGTCATAAAAAAGGTCTGTATTAACAAGTATAATGCATCAAATGCTTCATGGGTTAGGCACAGGCATGATTGATTATAGTGGAGTGTTGAGCATATCAACTAGACCAGAGATCAATGGAGCAAGTCTTATATACAGATGAGTTTCAATTTTCTCTGGAACTAGACAGGAGAAGACTGAGGGTATGGAGAGAGGCTAGGACCAGGTACCATGTTATAAACACCATTGAGCACCATGCATTGTGTAGTGGAGGTGTGAAGTGTGGGTTTACTTTTCTTTGGGTGGCTGCACCAATCTCTACATGTTTGCAGGCAGCAGTGACAGCAGTGAGATATTGGGATGAAGTTCTTGACTTCTATTTCAAACCTTGTATAGGCACAATAGGTTCACAATTTCTTTTAATGGAATATCTCACTGCTGTCACACTGCTGCTTGCAAACACATGGAGATTGATGCATCCACCCAAAGAAAAGTAAGCCGTACAGACTAGCTCAAGACTTACAATGGATGTGTTGGTCAGTATGCTTCCCTGCCCTTAATCCTATACAGCATATATGGGATGTTTTCTGAAGAGCTGTAACTGCTTGCCAACAACCTTCCAGCACACTTCAAGAACTGTCAGCTGCTCTTGAAGAGGAATGACAATTGCCTTCAGAGAACAACTTGATCAACTCATTAAAGACATGAACTGTTGGTGTCAAGCATGAATTCATGTCTCAAGAGAGCATATTCCATATTAAACCATTATTTTGTATTGTTTATATGCATCCCATTATGAATTATGATGAGAAACACTTATGATCATTTTTTCCCTTGTTACTGATGTGAGTATTGATTTGTTGTTTGTTCTGAGAGTATTGTTGTTCATGTGATACGTATTTACATTTTCAAGTAAACTAATTAAACACTTTACTAGTTCTAACCAATTTTCATACTTGTGCATAACTTTTGGAGGTCAGTGTATATGTATATTATAATCTAATTATGGCAGTTATTAAAAATATGAGAGATTATTTCCTATTATGATTATTTCAAATTACAATATTGTCTTTGAAAAATAAGGAATTTTATTTGTATTTTGTTTAATCAATTTGAGGAAGAAAAAATTTTTCTCATACGTAATTATTATGTAATTCTAATGATATATTAAAATTAAATAGTTTCAATATGGCATTGAAGATAAATTATATCACATACTATTACCTCATAGAAAAAGTAGATTGACAACTGATTAAAGGCTGAATTAAATTAATCAATTCAAAAACTGCTTATTACCTTATAAGCTTATAGTTCAATACCATCATAGCACATTACAGCAGTTAAAAGAAATACGTTTTATTAAACTAAGAGTAAAAACGTTTTTGGTATTTTTATCATACCCTCATCAGTTACAATAAACTAGAACAGAATATTTTTAAATTATTCTAGAACATATTTTCGTATTCCAAACTATTAACATGGCCAAAGAGCGGTTAATGAATACATATATTTTTAGTTATTAGAAACTAAAGCATATATAAATTAATTTAGAAAAATATAAATGAATTGTGTTGTATTATATGTTATTTTACATTTTCCTAAATTAATTTATATATGCTTTAGTTTCTAATAACTAAAAATCTATGTATTCATTAACCGCTCTTCAGCCATGTTAATTGTTTGGAATACGAAAATATGTTCTAGAATAATTTAAAAATACAGTGATACCTCGGATCGCGAACGTCTCGGTTCACGAACAAATCGGTCTACGAACACCATTTGCATACAAATTTTGCTTCGGTTCACGAACACACACACGGAGTGCATGGAACACACGTGACTCTCAGCGCACAAAACCCTGCCCACAAGCTCGCCCTCAACAGCAATCCAGTTTGCCCAGCTCATATGGGTACAATAAAGTTCCAACAAGTGTTGATATTTTAATTTTTTTCTTTATTTAATTAAATTTATCCCTTTTTATGGCTCCCAAAAAAATTAAAAGTGCTAGTGAAGATTGTGTTAAACATGCTTTCTTCTAATATTACTGTTATATTTATTTCCTTTCTGTATTATTTCCACACATAAAGCCATAACATGTTAAAAATTTTTTTCTAGGACAAAGAACGTATTATTTGGACTTATATTAATTGCAATGGGAAAAATTGATTCGGATTACGAACTTTTTGGATCACGAACAGAGTCAAGGAACGGATTGTGTTCGTAAACCGAGGTATCACTGTATTCTGTTCTAGTTTATTGTAACTGATGAGGGTATGATAAAAATACAGAAAACGTTTTTACTCTTAGTTTAATAAAACGTATTTCTTTTAACTGCTGTAATGTGCTATGATGGTATTGAACTGTAAGATTAAAGGCTGTTTTACTCA
Organism: Olivierus martensii; assembly: GCA_000484575.1. Lineage (NCBI taxonomy): Eukaryota > Metazoa > Arthropoda > Arachnida > Scorpiones > Buthidae > Olivierus > Olivierus martensii. Next base: position 8,085 of record AYEL01017961.1, read on the forward strand.
TGCAGTGTTGCAAAGGATTGAAAAATTTCTTAATATGTAATCACGTAAATACACATTTTAATGTATGTCATAGTGTTACATTTCTAACAAAGAAACCATTTGTCAATCTGTTAAATCAAATAAATCAAAATTACAGTCTGATTCTAAGTCCTTTTACAAATATACATATAAACCTTTATTAAATTGTTTTCAATGCAATTATAGTAGCCACAGGGATAGATTCCAAACCTCTCTGCAGATACCTGAAACCATGGATAATGATGAACATTATGTACTGAATATACTGTGCATATCTGTGATGAAGTTTAATTTATAAGTTATTTACAATAAGACTTTAATAACAATAATTAATAATAAAATTGAACAATTATAATAATAATTGTGATATGAATGTTGTCTCTTTCTAAAATATTGTACTTATTCACCCTTCTTGTTTGTTTTTTGTGATAATGTGATAATGACAGAATGCCTTCATGATGTGATGAAATGAACTTAAATTATGAATGTTTACTGTATTTCTGAACTTTTTATTTAATTTTTTCAGATTGAGATCAACCATAGTTAAGTGAAACTGCATTATGGGGGTTTCACTGTATTTTTGTTTTAGTTTAATGCTTATATAATTGTATCTTTCTTCCAGTTTAGTAAACCACTTTAAAAATCACGATTTTTTTTTTCTGTTTGATTATAATCCATGAGATGTATTTTTGCAAAATTTCAGTTTTCTAATTTATTTGGAACAAGAATTAATTGATATATGTGTCATTAGTAGTATAATATAGATAAATATATATATAATAATAATTTTATAGTTAAGAAAGATTTTCACAAAATATCTTCAAAATAATCTCTCCTTGTCTGCATATAACAGTTCCAATGAACCTGACAACTGTTAATAACAACTGTGGAAAGCTTTTATTGTATAATCTTCAAATCAATTTTGGGAAAAAATTGAAGAGTATGATCCCAAAACACGTTCAGTCCATTTTGAAGAATTGAATTTGACAAAGTTATTAAGAAGAATAATTAATAAGTTATATGCTGAAAAGAAACAAGTTCCAACAATTCGTAAGCTTCATGGCATATTGATTTAAGATCATCGATATCTCAAATGTATTCTTTCAAATAATTTTTTTTATCTGAGGAAACAGCTACAGATCATTTGGGACTAGTTATTCTGTATATGGTAAATGGCTCATTATAGTAATTTTTATTCTGGATGTAAAACTCCCATACAATTAAAGTTGAATGAACTAACTCGTTATTGTGATGGAGAATCCATGAGTTGCTTTTTTTTACAGATCATATATGTCTTCTTATAGCATCATATAGGTTTTGTAAAATTTATCCATGATGATATTTTTACAGTTCTATAAGCAGGAATATTAATATATCTTTATAAATTACACTCAAATTTTACACTACTCACTTTTTATTCTGTTAATCTGAAGCACTTTTGGCATATTCATAGCCCTCTTTATTTGGTACAATATGCCGAAAGCACTTCAGATTAACACAATAAAAAATGGAATGATGAACTTCATCCATCACTTTGCAACTGGCTCCATCATAGAGATGACCAGCTTAACTGAGTGAAAATGCATTGGCTTTCAGTCCAGAGGACCCAGGATTGAATCTGGATTCCACCCTCTTGAAAACTTTATATAAAGGTTCTTGATATAAAAAAGGATAGAAAATGATAATTGGTATTTTTCAAATTTCTCTATTTTAACAAAGGATGACTTATTCAAGCTTTGAAACGTTTACTCATTATAAATTTCTCATAAAATCTGGATAACAGTTGTAAATTGAATTTTCGTACAAACTTTATTTGCTTGTAAACCAGGATTGACCTGAATTTGAAATTAATAAGCTTATATGTTTTGTTATTATTTTTTTCTATTTACATTTATATAAATATATAATGATTTATAATAATTATTATATAATATTATATACAACAATTTATATAAATCTATAATATAAATTACACCTCTTTATCATGTAGAGTTGCTGAATCACAGTTTTTCAAAATATGAGTCTATTAGTTGTTACTAAAGAAAAAATGAGAAAGCTAGTTATTCAGACATTTTTAATAAAAATTATTTATTAATGTATTATATTGTTACATGCTGGAAATTTACATTTCTGTCTGTTTCTGTAAGCTGATAATTTAATTAAGCCTAATTAATATGCACTTAATTTTCTTCAGAATCTTTTGAAATCTTCAGAGTTTATTATGTTGCTTTACCTTTCTCTAACCATGTAAACAAGTTTTCTGAATTTTTTACAACTTTTCATTCTGTATATGAAATCAATGAAAACATGATTTTTTTTATATAAAGAATCAGCTATCCAATGACACCAGTTCTTCCCTTGGATATTGAAGATCGTCTAAATAAAACAAGCCATAAATGAATTAAATCAGACCATATTTTGAAAAAACAATAAACACCAATTACGCAAATTTTCAATAATGAAATTGTCCTGTAAGAAGTCAAAATTAGCATAAATTTATTAAAATATTGTGATTATAATTAATAATTTATAGTTATTGATATATTTTTCATTCATTTCAATAATATTTTATTTAATTTTTGTAAATTTTCAAATTTATATCAGCAGACCTATTGTAAACAAAAATTGTCTGCTATCAAACATAAACAGTTATAATATTCTTTGCAATTATAGTCCGGAAGAAGAGCACTTTTAGCAGTGGCATTAACGCCACTGCTAAAAGTGCTCTTCTTCCAGACTATAACTGTAGTAAGTTAAACAGTGTTTTTTGGTTTTGTCATTTATTAATATTCTTTGCCTTGCGCTAATTGGACTCCAAATAGTTTATTGTCCCTGTATAACCAATATCATATGCCACAAAGTAATGTTGGCTGGCAAGAAAAGCACTGGAAAAGAATGCCAGCAATAAAATAATAAAAGTGCCTAGCCAATTTTTATTGTGGATGTTTGTTAATGTTTATTAAGCCTGTGGCCCACAGAGCCATCTAATGTGCTCTGAGACCTCAAACCTAAATATTGTTTTTCTTATTTTGATTTTTATTGGTACTGTATTTCAAAAATTACTAAAGTATCATATTTTTCTCATCTGATGTTCCTGATTATCTTGTAATCAAGAAGTTTTGCAATTGGTGCTACAAGAGGGCTAAGATTAACTTTATTTAAGGTTACAAACATTATCAACAACCCTGCCTTCCTCAGGTTTCATTCCAATGGCAATCGAATACAAATTTAAAAAATTTTTTACATAGAAGAATGTACGGTTTCCATGGTAACAGAACATGTTTAATAAACATATATATGGCATTTATTGTATCTTATTTTTAAAAATATTTATTGTATTTGTGCCTATATATACTAAAAAAATGTAAATAATAATAGAATATGTAATATATAAATAAATAATAAAAATAGTTTCTGGGTTTCATAATGTACCAGTTGCTAATGTCGAGTTTCTTTCTTGATCACATATTTCCATAACGGGGTTTGAATGTCAGCTTCTCATTTATTATGTTTTTCGTTTTCTACCTTTTTAATATTTCAATTGATTCTGCCATTGTTGCTTGAGTCGGCATGTTCAGCTGTCTTACGATCCACGCTTTATCCCATTTTATTTTTAGATCCCTGTTATACACTTCTATCACTAAGGATGTAGTTAGTTTTGCCTGTGCAATGTTTTTTTTATGCTCCTCCATCCTTTTTGTCAATGTCCTCGTTTCATCTATGTACGCTGTTTCCTGGTGGGTTTGTGCATCTTCTATTGATATTCTATATACCCTTTCTTCTCCTGTTGTTCTAAGGAACCCTTGTCGTTTCTTAAGATGTTAAAAAACATTGATGCCCTGCGCACAGTTAACTTCTTATTTGTTTTTTTTGCAATCTTCTTTACTGCATCAAATTTCTTCATGTTATATGGGACAGGAAGATAGTCATTCTTCCAGGCTGTAAAGGACAGGAAGATAGTCATTCTTCTGTGTCTGTCGCTGGTTCTGTGCATTTTTTTTTCCCACCTCAAAATAGGTCATATTTCCATATTTGTCGTAGGAAGGATCTATTATATTCGAGTTGTAATCCTATTTGCTCTATGTAATTAATAGTTTATAGAATGGTGCAGAGCCTGCTCGAAATACAGCTTTGCAGAGGAAATACAGTAAACTATATACCAAACAGATAAAAGCAAAAGAAACATGGAAGTTGTTGAAGGAGTGCAAACTGAACTCAGTATACCCAATATGACAATATTTAGAATCTAGCTACCCATTAAGTCAAAAGCAGTTTTAAGCAAAACCAAACAAGTATGTTTAAAGATAGCTTCCACAGAAGCGAAAAGGAGGTACTATAAATTATCCCATGACCAGGAGCATTGCCATATCCACCTGGAAAACAAGGTACCAATCGAGGATGTCTTAAATAATCTGGAGAGTAGAATAGGAAATCTGAGAGTCAGCCTAAAAGAAAGATATATCAAAAAACTGAGATGGATATTTAAGCATCATCTAAACCTGCAAATGAAGACATAGTTGGATCTAAATCAGGTAGTAACAGTGGTAGGGGATATTGACATTCCAGAGTATGTAGAAAAACTGTTCAGAAAAGATCCCTTCTGTGCACTTTGGAAAGAAACTGCAATATTAAAGACACCAGTATTTGAAGAAATCCTCCAAACAATTGGTGATTGGAAAAAGATAAGTTGAGATGGTCATTCCTGAGTCAGAAGACCAATATCACAAACATCTAGAAACTGAAGGAAGGTAAAAGCCATACAGTAGACCTCAAAAGAACCCTAGATTGGATGAGAAATAAAGGATACACTATAACAAGAGAAGACAAGACGAAGAGGATGATGCTAATGAAAAGGTTGGAATATTATTCCGTTTTGACCAATTACATCAATCATACAACACATCAAACACATTACAACCCCGATCAATCAATCAAACGCATTAGAACCCGATAGCAGAAAGACCAATTATCCATTAATTAATACCTACTTGTACTCTAACTAATACTTAGTCAATAAAAGCACTATACTGCAATGGAGAATAATTCACATGCATTTATTTTCTAAGAACAAACGTTTTCAGCCTTATTCACGGCCATCCTCAGGCTCCATAACTTAAAAACATACAGAGTTCTAGAACAATAGACTATACATAAGAACGTTCACAGTTCTAAAAATTCAAAAAACTTAAAAATTTAAAATTAGCGCAACAAGACAAACATAATGGAGAATATATAAAATTATAACTTTCTACAGACAATAAGAACAATTTTAAATTAATGCGAGTTACTATGGTTACATATGCGGCCATGTAATTTATCACATTGTAAAAAAGTTCAGGTACATAGACCTAAAAATCTGCATGGAACCAGTGTTAAAACCAAGCTAGGTTTTATTTTATACCCTTCTCTTAAGTTGAGATTCAAAGTTTGTGCTACCCTCTTTTAGCATTTCAGGATAGCGTACTCCCAAGCTTTTGGTATCCCTGTCATCTTCTCGTTCAATAAGGTTTCTTCATTCTGTCTCTTCATTATTTCTAATGCTTCCGCTATGTACATGTACTCTTTCTTCTCAATCTGTCTTATCACCTTAGCTTCCTTCCATAACACTTCGGTGTCGTTCTCATACACGTCTATAGCTAGTGCAGTAGTCAACTTACCTTTCATGATGTCATTCTTGTGTTCCCTTAATCTCTGTTTCAGCATCCTGGAAATTACTCCTATGTATGATGAACATTGGCTGCTACTCGTGTTCCTCACAGGTATTCTATATACTCCCGTTTTTTCATGTTCTTCTATGGGATCCTTTTTGTTACGTAATACATTGAATATTGTCGGTGGTCTTCTGCTAGCTGGTCTTCTTCTTTCTTTGTGCATTATCTTCTTTATAAACTTGTAGTTCCTTAGGTTGCTGGGTACCGGCAGAAAAGATTTGGATTCATCTGTTTTTCCCGTCTGTCGGTGGTCTTCTGCTAGCTGGTCTTCTTCTTTCTTTGTGCATTATCTTCTTTATAAACTTGTAGTTCCTTAGGTTGCTGGGTACCGGCAGAAAAGATTTGGATTCATCTGTTTTCCCCGTCTTGTTGTTTGCATTTAAGTAGTAAATGAAGTAGTAACTTCAAACGAGACGGGAAAAACAGATGAATCCAAATCTTTTCTGCCGGTACCCAGCAACCTAAGGAACTACAAGTTTATAAAGAAGATAATGCGCAAA
>AYEL01017994.1:0-23025 GCA_000484575.1 Olivierus martensii
AATAATCAAAATTTAATCCGATATTTGTAATGGTAAAGTGCGTAATTTATCGAATATTTTTTTATTCTTTTTTTTGGTAACTTGCATTACCAAAATCTGAAATATTTGATGATTTAACCAATTCTTGAATTTTTGGCGGTTGATATTCAGCAAATTTATTCGTTTTCGACCAGCTACGAGCATTAAAATTTTGTCTTCTCCTTTTCTCCCCCCTTCCCGAGGAAAACTGCATCATCATCAGCTAAACTAGCATTTACCTCCGAATTGATCTTTGCACGTGTTTATATACCCATTTTGTTAAGATGGTGGAGACGCAACAACAGCCTGTTTGTTGGGGTAAGCACATTACTGGAAGCTCTGCCATTGCGGTAATGGTGTTTTGCTACATACTCCCAGTACTTGAATGACCAGTGCTTTACTCTCTCTATAATTACAGTCTGAGGCTGAGACATTTAGTCGACTTTGTAAAAGGTATCTTTGCTTTGCTTCCAACTCCTGATGGACACAATTAAGGATGCCGTCGTTTATCTTCTTTACCTTTATTCTATTTTGTCAAATGCCAGGTCTGATTGTTGAGGAGGAAATTAGTTTCTTAATTCTCTCCACCCAATTAGTTTTTTTTTTAAATATAAATTTGAATAGGACTGTTTACAAACAGTTAAAAATTCATTTTTTTGGCTTTAAGATAATTTTTTTCTTTTTTGGATGAAGTTACTTATAATATTTTTTAGTTAATAATATAAACGTTTATGATTTATTTGTTGTTATTATTATTATAAAGTTCTTTCGATAATAATCAAAATTTAATCCGATATTTGTAATGGTAAAGTGCGTAATTTTTCGAATATTTTTTTTATTTTTTTTTTGGTAACTTGCATCACCAAAATCTGAAATATTTGATGATTTAACCAATTCTTGAATTTTTAGCGGTTGATATTCAGCAAATTTATTCGTTTTCGACCAGCTACGAGCATTAAAATTTTGTCACTGAAAAATAATTTTTTGGCAGCAAAACATTCTAAACAGTATATATTTTTGAACTTATAGGATTAGGAAGAGGATCGAAATTCGAGATTAGGTTGTAAAAGTAAAGCAAAAAATTTTCACTATCTCTGGTAGAACTTGGGTGTGTTAACTTCTCCTTATTTCAGTCAACTAGTCTTCTCGACTGACAGGATGCAAGATATCGACACCGGAGGTAATCTCGGTGACCGGAAAGAGAACAGGGAGAAGTGCGACTGAGAAGGTGTGAAGAGACACTTGCCCACCTAATAAGACCTCATGGCAGAGTTTACGACTCTCAGACCCCCTGTGTCATTTGACACGGACAGCGAGCCATTAGTGGGGACTCTGAAAGAGGGACATAAAATCTGATTTCCCCCATAGGGACTTCCAGGATACAGGCTGCAAAATGGAAAAGCAGCGAAGTTTCATTCGGTTCGCGCTTCTCTTTCGATCTTGGCCAGCTTTTGTTTTCCTCTTTTTGCTTCTAAAATAAATACTGATGCACCATTTTAGACATCTAGATTCGGAGAAAGTAATTGTACTCGGAGTAAAGCAGTATTTGTAAATAATTCAATTCTTTTATACGAAGAATCGGTGAAGTGTTAGTCTGGAGTTGCAAATAAAAATTTAATTTTTACTCATTAGTGAAATCGAAGCTATTCGTCGAAAATTTTTGGAACACGTTCCATTAATTCTAGACGAAGTCAAAAGGTATTAACTTATCCAACAGGTGCCATCACAACAATGAGTTTGCAGGAAGGCATCGTTGTTCACTTCTCATCAACTTTATAGGGTTTGCTCTCTCCACGTTCATGACCACTCATTGAGTTTGTCTAAATGAGGATGTGCTACGTGACGTCCCAGAAACCACGGAAGCAAAGCCTGTGAGAAAGTAGCGAATATTGGCACATGTTCAAATGAGGGAAACCTATTGGCACAGTTATCGTTATAAACCACGTCTTGCCTTCTTCGTTTCATTTTCCAATTGGTAAACGACTCGAAATTTCTTTAATTCGGTAAGGAAAGATTTTTTATTATTTGAAACTTTTCGTTTCTATAATCTCTTTGATCGAGTTCTAATGATGGTTTCTTTCGGTTGCATTGATAACATCCGAAGAAATGATCTTATTTATTTCTGCTCTTTCATTTCGTTTTATTAATGACAACGTTAAACATAAACTACACCCAGTTTGGTATTAAAAAATCGTAAAGGTTCCCTAAAATTGGGGAAAAATCCCTCCAAAAGATTTTTTTCCGACTTCTCTAGAGAGAAATAAATTGTGGAAGTGGAAAAGGCGGTCAAATCCATTTTGGAACATTTTGGATTCTCCATAATCTGTAAAAGGAAGGAGAGTCCAGCAGTCTGTCCGGATTAAAGCTAACACGTCTCTTGTATCAGCAAAATGACCGCCGTAGGGACACTAGATGGATGGCCGACTACAAAATCAATACCCCAACAATTACTGATTACGGGGAGGCGTCCAAATTATGAAAAATAACCCTCCGGGTGTTGTCCCTGAGGTGCAGTAAAGTGCCTCCCCCATCTCTTCCCCCTTTATCCTCCCCAAGAACGTCCAGATGCCGTTCTGGACGGAATTGGGGGAAGGCATTAACCTAAGTGATTTTTCCCTTTCGTTGTCATGACGACCAGTTCCTGGTAGGCGGTCTTAACTCATTCTAGTCATACCAGAAGGCACTTCGATACTAGCGCAACCCCTATTTGAAAATGGCGTCAAAATTGACTGAAATAACATTTTTTTGAAATTTTAAAATTTTGTAAGAATTCCAATCATTTAAAAAATTAGTCTGTTGAACTTCTGACTCAAAGTGGGCACAGTAAAGGCCTCAAAATATCCTTAGTGTTAATATCATGAATACAATGTTTCTATGGAACTTCAGGTGTGCTCATGTGAGAAGAAATTCGATTATTGTCTACAGTGAAAAGAAAATTGGGAAATTTTGATCAATTAGAAAAGATATCCTATTTTGTTTCTATCCTAACCTCATAAAATTGATTACGATAATCAAAGCCACTTAGCTATCGAATAAACTTTACTTTTCCGCATTTCGGAAGAATGCTTCCGTCATTGATTTTGAAATAGCATCGTGTTATCGGTTCCATTCTGCCATCTGTTATGGGTTGTCTTTTGACCAGTCGATTTTGACAATTGAACAGCTACACCCATCTGCGGATCGATTTTGTCTTGATAAAAATAGAATAATCCCCGTCTCCATATCGGTTTTAAAATCCTTAGAACTAGTTTAGAAGTTTTTCTTTCGTCTCTTAACTGGGAATGTTCATTTTCCTTCCATTCCAACCTCGACATCTCCGCTCTTCTCTCTCCTGTTTGGTTGTTCTAACGCCTCCAGCTTTTGTTGATCTTATTCTGCGCTATCGGCTCCAGATTTTCTATCACCTCCGGCTCGATTATATTGAATCTTACCCTTTAGCTCGATTTTGTTGATCTTTATCCCTTCATTGGCACTGTCACCTCCAGCTTGTTTTCCGTTTCAACTCTTCCATCTGTATGACAAACACTCTTACACATTTTATTGCGCTTCCACCTCATTCTCATCTACTCAAACAATTCAAATTTAAAGTCAATCGCCATGTCTTTAAAATATATGTGAAGTAAATTAGTTACGTCATAATTGTGCGCATCTCTCACTTTTAAATCAAGAATTACAAGAGTACCAGCTACTGTGCCAAGCAAAGCGGAGATTAGAACGGCTATACAGGGCCGTTTTATGACTTCCGATACGACTTATTTTATAGACACTCGACCACCGGTAGAATGCAGTAAAGATAGCCATCGGATGCACTAGCGGTTTTTAATATCTAGACACTTTGATGGCGGAACAAGGGACAATTAAAATGCCATTAGTCGTTATTAAGTAACGTTATGTCACCTCGGGACTGTCAACTGTTTCGTTATTGCTTTCGTCCATTCCCGTGACGATACGGCGGTCAGTTTAACTTCGTTTTAAAATTATCATCATCCCTTACCGATATTTTAATGTGTGTTCAATAATGCCTAAGCAAAAAAAAGTAACGTGTTTGTTTTGGTATCGAGACCTGATTGCACTTCCGTTCGGAGAGGTTATTTTCATTTTACCAACTGTTTATTTTTACTGTATTAAGTTCCGAAATCGCATCATCATATAGAATAAACAATTTTTCGGAGATGGGACAGTTTTAGCACAAATTTCAAAAACTGGGAAGTTTTTATCGTGCATAGAATAGTATTAAAGTTTTGTTTATAAATGTAACGCAATTTTACGAAATTAACGGAGAGTTATCATATATTTAACAGCTTAAGTTCGAAAGGATAACAGTAAGAAAGTTCGAACAGGGTAATAATAAAACTACTCAATGAATCGAGTCACATTAACCGCAGCAGTGAGGCATTATAAAAGCGGAGGCAGTAAATGTGTGTCTATTGTCTGCCAACACCTCTCTCTCACAATTAGATGAATACTTAATTCAGCAACGTCCATTATCCACATCTGTCGTCTATTTATGAACTGCCGAGTTTTGTTAAGGTGCGTTTTTCGTTTTCGCATTTCATCTTTTTCTTCTGTCGCGCAGATGTCGCGGGTCGCGAGCGGAGCGACAGCTTGGCCACCATTTTCTCCCTTCCAAATTATTTATGTAGTGCAGTAATGAGAGTGCTCTTGCAACCGGCCTCCACTTCCATTCCCAAAAGAATGACTGCGAAAATAATGTGGCTTCTTTAACAAGTCCGCATTTTCTGGTTATTAAAGTACCTTCTTACTTTTTTCCCGTCTAGCTGATTATAAGTTGAATTACTGGTTCGCTACTTTTCTCCCCACTCGTGCTTTCACGTTGTAACTGGTATAAATGGGAATTTTGCATTCAGACTGGACTTGAATGTTTTTGAAAGACAGATAGGTAATTAAAAAAAAAAAAAGACGAGCATCTTCTATCACTTCTCTTATTTAACCAGTCTGAGAGACTTTGTTTCCATTGCTTAAAAGTAAAATTTTCTTTGCTCTAAAAGTCAAACACCTAACAAGACATCTGACCAGATTCGACTGACCCTCCGACATGGTCTCTCCTCCGTTCTCGCAAATTATAAAATCAATAGCGTAGTGTACAAGCTCGCTTCTGCCGCTTTTCCCTTCTCCTCCTGCATAATTTACTCTCTGTCTATTATTAATGCGAGCGCTCACTCAGCCAGAAAATCGTACGTGAAATACAGCCAGAAACCAGAGATGTCGCGCAGAATCTTGTCGAACGTTGACATTTAATCTGTTACAGAAAGAAATTCTTTTATATAACAATAAATAAATAAAAATTATAAATAAATTCGAATTTTGTTTTTATTATTACGTGCAGTTCGATTGTTTGCTTAGTACGTTTTATCTATCGCAGCGCGTCAGTAAAATTAAGCTGTACTTCCGTAAATTCGTCTTTGGGAATGTAGAAAAAAAACCTAGCGATTCCTATTAAATATCACCTGGGGCTATATGTCCTGTCGTGTCTGCTATCAATTTCTTTAAAAACTTATTTTTTGGCAAAAAGAGAAGAAGATAAGCGCTAACGTATTTTTAAAGAATATATATATTCGTCAGCGGGCCGTCTTTTCAGTGGAGGAGATACTGAGTAACGGAACGAATAGCCGCCGGTGGTACCTATTCCACATAAATACCACTAGAGGCTTGGGTATGGGATTTTAATGAGGCTCGATAGATCAGCTGCAGTTGGATCTCTTGAGGGACACACAATTTGTCTTTTCGCTCTTTGCGTCGAGATAAGTCTTGGGTGCAGGTCCCGAGGATACAGGGATGATTTATTTATGTTAGGTATGTGTCAGCTGACTTTCTTTTAAAAAAGGAGATGAGAATGCGTTACAGCCCGGGGGTCAGGTTTCTGTCGTGTTCTTTGGATAAATTTTCTTTGGGAATTTATCTCGCTCAGTGGCTTGTTTTGTCTGTATCGTGTTCTACACTCGCATTTCCAGTCCAACATAAACTATAACCAGCTTCAATGCTGTTAAAATGCCAAAGAAATAAAAATATGATGCCTACTAAGACTTGGTCTGACGCGCGGCCGAAACACGCTATGAGAAAACATTAGTCATAGTTAAGGAAAGATTGCATACCAGGCCTCATTTACCTATAAAATTCTATCATTTAGAAAGTATAACACTTAACGAAGCGATGCATTAAAACTGCGTTTTATTTCAGATTAAAATCAGCTGGATTTTTTTTTTCCAGGTTTATCAATGCAAGGAGAAGAATAGTGCAGCCGATGATCGATCAATCTAATCGTGCGGGTAAGTAATAATTAGCATGTATAATAATGTCTTTAATGTTTTTCCCTTGTCAGCATGGTAGTTTGTAGTATATATATTATCGCAGCAACGATATATATAAGGAAAAAAAAAAGATTTTCAATTTTAGAAAGATCGAAACGAAATTCTAAAATTCGAAACTAAGTTAGAAAATCTCTTTGAAAAGTTTGACGTGGCCAATGATAAACGACGATAGTTGCCATTGTAGAAGGTTAGGATGCAACAAACGGGGTCCCGAACGGAAAAGAAGAGGGGGAAGATAGGAGGACAGAGGACAGGAAAAAAAAAAGTAAAAACGATTAGAAAATGCCTGAGTCGCATTGGAACGCAACATTTCATCTAGATACCCAAAGATGGCGTCGAGACAGAGTAGCTGGATAGCGAAAACTCGTTCTCATTAAACTAGCCATCAGTCATTCTCCTTTTTCCCCGCGTGCAAAAGGAAAAAGGCCGGGGGAAGAGACTAGTTTCTTTTGTGACCGCTTCACCTAACAGGGCTAAAGTGGTGCTGGCCAGGAACGGTTTTTATCGAACATTGACAACTCGATGATTGATGATGTTTCAATCCGGGCCACACAGTCCAGGTCCGTTTCAGAGCTGAATGAAAAAGGGAGGTCTGCAGGAGGGTGGGGAGTGGGAACATTCAGGAAATGGCATTTCTCATTAGGGGACGGCAGTCACTTTCACAACTACTAACCTGGCTTTAGAAGTTCCCTCTAGGATCCCTAACTTTTTCTAAACTTCTCCTCTGAGTATTACCAAGATAGGATTTGTTCAGTAGACTCTACCTTTCGATTAATTGAGTTGTCTTTCCGATAAACTTTAAAAAGAAATCGTATTACTATTTTTTGTGTAAATGTAACGGATAAAATCCTTAAGATATATTTTATTTAAACATTTGAAAATTGTTAATAAACAAATTTAAACCATTAACTAAAAAAGACCCGAAGAAAACATTTCTAATATTACAAGTATGTAGAGGAAAAATATAATCTTCTTTACCAAATACTTAATGTTAGAGGATTAACGATTGGCCAAAATATGGCACTTAATCCGTGATCCTAGAGGGAAAGTAAGGTCTAAGAGGATTTAATATTAAAACGAACAAAGTTGCCAATTTATTCTAGATTTTCTGTTTTTATTTTTTTACTCTAAAACATTTTTAAAAACAATTTTAACATATTTGAGGATGGTTCGATTCTCTAAGCCCTGAGAGTCAGATGGGGTATGAAGTATCTTGTATTGTGTTTTCAGGTGGATCTATTGGCGGAGCGAGTACCGCCTACAGCCCAGAAGGTGCGGGGATGGGTTACATGATGGACGGTGGTCAACAGATGCACATTAGACCTCCAGGTATGAACATGTACTATGAAAATATTTAATCTTGAATTTAAATGAACATTGCAAAACACAGGACTATCAGAGCCAAGGAATCGAACCATCTCTTAGGATTCGATTTAAAAAATGTTTCAACCCAATTATTATTTTATGGTTTCATTCTTATGGCTTGATTTTATGGTACTGATAGACCCGGTGATTTTGTAATTTAAAAATAGTAATTTTAATTTAAATTATTTTTATTCTGTTTTTAAGGCGTGGCATTTCGTAAATAGAATTTGCATTTTCCTACTTCACCTTGCATTTATAAAGCTGCACATCTGATAAGGCCGATAACGAGGAGCACACTTTTATTGCTAAATCTCAATTACCCTATTCTAGATTAAGGATAGATTATAAATATCATTAGAAGTAAGAAATTTATCTGATCTTTAAGGATTTGGCTGTTGAGATCCTATAACAAGCAGAGCTCTTCTTTAAAGAAAAGGACTGCGGTACGCTTACCTCTCGTAATTAGCAAACGTTGCGGAGACAGATTACAGCTCGATTGTTACCCGCAGCACGTCCCACGTGTCACGGTAATAAGGATTAAAGGCGACAGTTTCATTAGCCTAATTACATCCTCTGTATTTTGGTGTCTCTTCTTTTTGTATCTCATCGATTCTCTTGTAAGAGGCGTGGATAAAACAGTTCAGCAACAACAAACTAGCAGAAACATTGTTTACGTTTCCAGAAACAAACACATACACAACTAAATGCATCTTATTAGCTGCTTTATCTTGGTTTCTCTTCAAACTTTTAATCTTTTTAACCTCTCGATTAACCAAGCAAACTTGCATTTTTAATTTTTGTAAAGTAACACGTTACGCAGCTCCACCTTATTTAAGTAATCGAGCACGATGCTGTTTAATAACACAGAACTTTCTAATTGTTCTTTTTTTCCTTACAGGTATGCAAAATCTTCCGTGCACAGATGGCTCCATAGGCATGGGCCACATGGGCAGCATGGGTGGATATTCTCAAATGTCACAACTTAGATCGCCTGTGCATTCACAGGCCATGCTACTACCTGGGCATCCTCATGCAGCTATGATGATGACGCACGGACCTATGGGCCATCCAGGCATTCCACCTCAGGGTTCGCCATACGACGGATCAGGGCAACACATCATGGATATTCACGCCAGTTAATGTATTTCTGTACGAATGGAGATCCAACAGCTTCTTCCCTTCCTAGTATTCTTCCCACAGAATATGAACATCATACCTTCGCAGGTAGACTGAAACGGGAAGCTAGGCATAGGGAAGGGATCTTTTATAGTCCTATCGTCGTTCTAGAAAATCCATATACGTAAACAGCTCTTACCCAACCAGCAGGGTAGAACTGAAAAATAGAAATGTAAACCCGGCTGGCCTGACGGTTATGGAGATATTAAAAAAACTAAAATAGAAGTTTAGAAATCTCGATAGCGTTTGGATAAAAAAAATCAACCTTCACAGATAAAAAATAAAGAACCTTCGTAACCATAGGCGCGTCATCAAAACTAACTTAAAATTCGGGTATAAGAGAAGAATGTTTTTTAAAATTCAATACAAATTCGCGCAAGGTAACGACACACCAACACACTTATTATTATTATTGTAATTATTATTATTATTAATTCAAATTCTTCCACATAGATTTTTTTAATTGTGATTCGTCGAAGGTCAGCCGGAGTAATGTGCTTCCTGCTATACCCTAGAGGTGAAGAAGAGTAAGATGACTCGCCGAAAGAACGATTATATAGGGGGACCACAGCTTTATCGGGGAAGGAATAAATTGTAAAGGATCGTGGATGCCAGCCAAGCTGGTAGTGTTTCGTTGTAAGTCAGTGTATGTGTGAAGGCGGGACAATCAAGTCATTATACCATTTCATTGTACAGGGTGACTGTGGCACTGTTGTTTTCTGTGACCACAATGTACTTTAACGTGAATAAAAATATCATTGCACTACAGTCTCTGTCAAACTTATTTCTCGTGTGAAACTTTGTAGTTTTAGTACGTTGTTGCTTCGAGTCAATAAAACAACTATTTCAATATTTCTCAGAAATATAAAAACCAATATATTCTGCAAATAGCCGGACATTTGAAACTATAAACGGTTTTTTAAAAAAATGCTTGTTAACTTTTTGTTAAAGCCTAATTTTATAGCAATTGCGATGCAAGATGTGTCAAAAGGACAATGAAGTCGGATCGAGTTTCGGGAGGAATGCTCGTAGAGTGCCAGATGATCACGAAGTCAGATTCTATCTATCTAGAGTAATGTTCAAGGTCTTTTTATTTCTTTTATACGTACCGGGAGCTAATCACAATTTTCGTCGTAAAATGCGCGAAGTTTAGGAAAACCCAAATGTCTGAGCTGTCTGATCGATATTTGCATCGCTACTTGAAAAATTAGACTCAATTTTAAAAGAAAATTATAAATTTATGAATCAATTTTAATTCTTAAAAGTTAAAGGAACTATCATTTATCAACTTTCTTGGAGGTGATCCAAAATCGTCTTTTCTCATTTGTTCGCAAAAGATCAAAAACTTCTTATTCGGTTCGTCAAACTTAAACTAGCCTGCGTAATTCTAGGACAAATCGGATTTTAGAAAAATATTTAAAATTGACAAATGACATAAATCGCCTCAATTTAATCAATGATTTTTATTTTGACATTTAATAATCTTTAATAGCAATATTTTTTAAACCCTTAGCTTTTCGTAAATAGCGTATTTTCAAATGAATAAAACAGATTATTTTACTGTGTGACGGCTGTAAAGGAAAAATTAATAATTTTGAATATTTTTTAAAGAAGGTTTATTAATTAATTTATCCCCATCTCGATAGCTCAAAACTGCTAATGCAAAATATAAAGCATCCATTGTATATTATAAAAAATTAATACACGTTTTCAAATAACAAAACATATATCATCATTAAAAAATGATAAACCATTGTTATTAATTAACAACTATTGAAATTGATTAACATAAACTGGAATTTGATTTTTAAAATTCGACATCATCTAATAATAGCACAGAAAATAATTATTATAATGTCGACTAATAAGATTGTTGTGTACCTTTTCCAGTCAATACCGAATTTCTTTCTCCTGCATCTTTTTTTTAAGATATTTTAATATTAATATGTTCTAATTAAATTATATATGCATTAAAATTTTGTAATAAATTTCTTATTTTTACTTTTTAATTATTAATATATGCAACGTCATAAGAGCGATAATAATAATTTTCATTCTTAATTGATAGTAATAAATAAAATTTAACGAGGAGAGTTACTTGATGTAATAAATACATCCTTTGTTGTTCTTGTATATCATATAATTTGATAAATAATTTATTTTCTCATCTAATGATTTTTTGAAAAATCGTTTTAAATGGAATATTTTAAAAGAATTGGTACAATTTTCTACGTACTGAGTGTTTATTTACATCTAAATTGAAACACTTGAGTTTTGAATCATTTCCTTAGAAAAAATAAGATTAATTAATTTTTGAAAATTCAAAATTTTTCAAAATTATTTCAGAAGTTTCATTGGTTAAAAGACGAATTCGTAATTTTAAATAATTTTAAAGACGTAGAGCAAAAATATTTATTTTAACGAATTATTTTAATATTTATATATACAAACACACATAATAAATACAATATATTAATTTAATAATGCATAATAATATGGCAAAAAGAAACATTTTACTTTGAACAGATTACAAAATAATGGATCTTGTGTCGCCATCTATTAAAATAATTTCGACCATTGCAAAATTACAAGAATTTTTAAAATAAAATCGAATAAAAACTACAATTTTCTTAATTACACTTATATTGTAATCTAAAACAATAAAAAAATTTATAAAATTATAATTCTAATTAAAATTATCTTTTAAAAAAGTGATTCAGTCTTGGTACTATTAAATATTTAAAGCTTTTATTTCTAGGTGTCGTATTGGCTTTATAATGAATATTTTAAATTTTATTTTAATTTTATTGAAATATTATAATTTAAAATTTCAAACTGAATTTAAATTGTATAATTTAAGCAGCTTCGATTAAAATTTATATTCCAAATTAAATCAATCTGCAAAACGTTAAAAAGTGGGGAAAACAATACGAAAACTTCAAACTATCCCGCAGCAAGTCTATTTCCTTTACGAACTATAAATTCAAAAAACATTGGCTGCAAAACGTTAAAAAGTGGGGAAAACAATACGAAAACTTCAAATTATCCCGCAGCAAGTCTATTTCCTTTACGAACTATAAATTCAAAAAACATTGGCCGAAGGGCATTGCTCCTACCGAACCTATCATGTAAAAGTATAAGATTGCTTTTTATCGTAAATTTATCTGTAAAGAGCAGAGCCGAAGGGCATTGCTCCTATCGAACCTATCATGTAAAAGTATAAGATTGCTTTTTATCGTAAATTTATCTGTAAAGAGCAGCAAAAATCTTGTCGCTTTTAAATACCAGATTAAACGGATTAAAGTTTTAAATTCCGATTAAATTCCCAATATTCCAAGTCAATACGGTCGATATTTAGAAACGTATGCATGCAGGGACTATCTTAGAATAAGACACGATACAGACAAAGATAGAGAATGTTGCAATCAGACAAACGTGCACGGGATGGGAATGGTTTGCTTCTACACTAAAGATTGACCGTAAAGTATGTCAGACGCCAGACTGGCTAGCTAAGATGGCGGTTTTGTGACAGGAACAAATAACTAACGTGAAATATCGTCTCCAAGATGTCAGACTGAATCAAGAGGAATCTACTGTGGAGTGTCAGAGATCGCCGCGAGGGAACTGAATACTGCCCTTTCATTTCGTCAGAAATCACGACCTAAACTGAAACTGAGCATGCGTTCTTTTACTATTCAGCTATCTTCTTTGCTTGACCATTCCCCAGTTACACTTACGTATAAACATTATATGAGATCTTGCTTGCGGTTGGAACTGTACATTGAAAAATATAGTTTCCCTCGGGAATAAAACAACAAAGTTCATATCATATTTATAGACTTAGAATTAAATTAACAGTCTAAACATTTATGAGTCTTTATAACTATATGAAGAACAAAACTGAGGACTAGAAAATCGCTTTAAAGATCAAGTTTACTTGTATCAAGTAACTAGAAACTCATAAAACTCCATAGAGTGAATATAGAGTTTTATAAGTTTCTAGTAGTTTATCTGGCAAAACTCAATCATATTTTCGGTAGGTGGTAAATGCTCGGAAGCGATTTAAAAAAAATCGAATGCCGAACAATTGGACATTTTGGTGACAGGCAAACAAGAACCTTAGGTGATGACCAGATGCTGGTGACACGCGACTACCGAGTTTGTCCCAAACAGCTGTCTCTGACGGGATTAAGTTCCCCTCCGAACTTAATGATGTCTGACCGACTGATGTGTCCGTAGGTCAGCTGGTGGACATTGATCGGACATTGTCGCAGTTTGACCCTGGCAATGCAAGGACACGAGACACTGTCCGATAGAGCCCTAATTGTCCATGGATCGCAGGGGGGTCTAGTCGATATCCAATCGTTTGGACTAGTGGCACGTGGCATATATTGACGTCATGCTTCTATCTGGTATTGGATTTTTTTTATCATCACTGTTATCTATCATCTATAGATAAAAGAAAACTCATTGAAGAGATCCCAAAAAAAAATAAAGTATTGGTCATCACGTCATGTAGGTATAAGTTACTTATAAATGTTCTTACGCGATTTACACAACCTGGTCTCTTCAGGAGAGAAATGAATTTCATCCATCATCATTCTTATCTATCACCAAATTAAAAATTAAGAGGAATGCAAAATTGCTAGAAAGAAAACAAGATGCGACCATGTCACGCATGTTCTCACTGTATTGAATTAAATTAATATTTAATATAAATAAGACTGAAACCACTAAGAGAAAATTGCCTGATCGATTTTTATTAGTGTAGTAGTACAATTGGATCGTTATTAAACCGCGAACATCATACGAATAACCATTGAATGCTCAATTTTCTATTTGAAAAAAATCGCTAACAGGCCTTTTAGGCTTCATTTTTGAACGTATATTATCTACGTATTAAGTGTTCTAAATTAACAAAACAATTTTTACAATACAGTATTGACATAGTTTTAAAATCATAAAAAATGAGATATTTTTTAAATGCAATACAAATCTATATAATAAAATCGTTTAATAAGAAATGCGCTAAATTCGTTAATTGTGCCCATAAGTAAAATTATTGTAACAGTAGTTGTACACTTAACATTACATATTTAATGCTTACAAATCTTTAATTTTTTTAATTTATTTTAATAAATGAAAAATTGTTTCTAATAATAATGTTTAAGAACTAAAGATTACATACTATTTACAAGAAGATCCCCTCATGATTTTAACAGTAGCTTTTCAATATAGAGAAATCGACACAACTGTTGCTGCTAGATCTCTTGTCAAATTCGAATTCGTGACAGTTCAGAAGAAATAAGAAACTACAAATCGCTTCAATTCTAAGCAAAATTATGAAAAATTGATTGCATAACGCATCTCGATATTCGACTTGTTCACTGTTTCGTTAGTATCTAAAAGAAAAAGCCAAAATTAATATTATCCTTATCAGTTGCGCTCCTCCCCAACCTCGCGTGATAAAGAACTATTTCAATCCCAAGAAAGTGACCTCCGTAAGACAAATAAAGCAATAACTTCTACTTGGTCCATTTTTGTTTCTCCTTATTCGTCCTACAAGACACTTTTACTTGATTAAGAAGTCTTATATAAGTGAAAGTTTTTGGCCCTCACTGAAAATCAGTATTTTTTTATCATTCTGATTAAAATACAAAAGGTAGAACTGAATTTTTTTTTCTTCTAGTGTGTATCACATTTCATGCGATCTCCTTTTATTCTTTCTGAAAAAAAAAAAAGAGAGAAAGCGTGCAATTTTTCGAAAATACCATCTACACTCCTTCTAAATTACACTCCTTCTCCTGGCTGTCATATTCAGCTTCACTTCTCGCGCTCATCCATTATTTTTTGGCAAAGTTGAAAACAAGAAAGGAAAAGAAAGCGAAATTTATTATCACCAGTTTTCATTTTTCTTTTTGTAAATTGGCTTTTAATTATAAACACGAATTTTTGTACGGTTTGCCATCTTTTTATTATAATTTAGAAAAGGTGTTATATAGTAAGCACTAAAAGTTTATTATATAAAATTGTGCGAGAATTATAGCAGCAACACATTTAGAAAAATAACACTACAAATTTACTCCCTAATATTTTCGTAACATCTTCGTTCAATATAGTCATTCTCAATCGCGCATAAAGCGGTAAAAATCAACATTTTTAGGCCCTTAATTATATAAAATTGTGCGAGAATTATAGCAACACATTTAGAAAAATAATACTTCAAATTTACTCCCTAATATTTTCGTAACATCTTCATTCAATATAGTCATTCTCAATCGCGCATAAAGCGGTAAAAATCAACATTTTTAGGCCCTTCAACCACACAAAAGTCACCTCATAATAATGAGGAAATTTTATAAAAGTTAAAAATAGTCTACCTTCCGAATTGTTAGTATGAGTATTTTTCTTTTATAATCAAGTTTACAGCAATTCAGAATTATCCACTTTTTAAGAATATATAATATAGGTTATTAGTGCCAGCACGATAATAAGAATTAATGAAAAATATCCTCAACGTGGCATTTTGTTGAATTATTGTTATGGTAGATTAAAAACAATAATAATAATAATTACATTATTTCTCTTATACTTGTATTATTTTCTATATTTTGTAAATATTACTAAAACAGGTGGATATTTATCATGGTTGGTGAATTTTATTTTTATTGAGAGAGCAAACTCATTTGGTCCTTCTGCAAATTTCTAATTAATTCTTACCTAAGAACAGTCTCTTGGCCATTTAAATATGTTTTCCAAACACAGAACAGATATGGTCCGGCTCTCTTATCGGCCCTTGGCTGACAATACGCATCAGCATTCTTCAGAGATAAAAATCACGTATTTATCAATGATATAAACACGTACCCAAAGGAATTCTTAAGCGTGTTGGCAAACTTACAAAATCGTCTCATTTTGATGGAAAGGTCCCGTGGGCCGTTAGCAATTTAAAGATATCTTTTGATTTAACAATGTACAGAACTATTTCAAAATATACATTCAACAAAAATATTCACAATTTTACAGTTCTTCATCCATAACAAGTTTATTGAAATGTTTTACTTCTGTAATTTAATCAGTACATAAAAGATCTTTCTAAATTCATTTAGGAGTATTCGCAGAATTATTAAAAATTCGGGAATCATCTAATAGATCATTAGGTTTGTTATAACCAATGAAGATTTTCATTAAAAGCCTTATAAACCTGGCGCACTACATATCAAATGAGCAATTAGTATAATATGGACCCCAACTTTTTCTTACGGGAACTTTATGTGATAAAAGACTGCTCCACACTAAGACAAAACGGCTTTTGGAAGTATAAACTTCTCTCCATCAGAAACCTAGCAGCGTGTCCATCAGAGATCGGAGATGGTTGAAAGCAAAGCAGAATAGGAAATGGAGCCACAAAAGAAAGAGCATCAGGAATTTCATCTGGCGGTGGTAATGGGTCCCTAGACAGACATTTTTGAGAATGCACTTATTGGTTGCGTCTGCATCCTGACTCCCAAGAGTATAGTCGGCGGCTGGGAAATTTGACAGTCTATTGCCAACATGTGGCCCCGTGGTCCCCTATTGCGCTTCGATCTCGCACGCGAGACTGTGCACATGCAGATGAGCGCAGTAATCATCCGTCAAAACGCTTTTGACTCTCTGATTCGTTTATCCGGGATAAGAAAAGCACGTTAACAAGAACAGACAGGGCCTGATAGTCAGGGCTTTTTCTGCCGATCTGCCGTCAGCAGCCATTAGTGGCGGATGATGTATTAAACTACAGGAAGCTGTCAATTCTCTTTGTTTCTCACTTTCGATGACATCCGTACCCGATAAACTGTATTGGCCTCCGTGCATTTTTGAAAACTTATACCAACTGGCCACATTTTAAACTTTTAGCAATTTACGAAAAAAAAATTTTTAAATGCAATATTAATTTACCAAAATTTAATTCTTGAAAGAAAAAAACCCTAAGCTAGAGCACTTACTGCCATCTATCGATTATTATTACTACTATTATTAATTTTTCACTTCCTTGAATCACGTTTGAATGCATTATTGCGATTCAAAATTTAAATATTGCATTGAAATATTTTTATTTTAATGCTTTGATAATTTGTTGCACAGTTGTATGAATATTCATAAATTTTAAGAGAGGATAGAAAACCGATACTTGTATATATATATATATATATATATAAAAAGAGCAGCAGCTGGTGATTAGATAAACATAAATAGGCAACATGA
Organism: Olivierus martensii; assembly: GCA_000484575.1. Lineage (NCBI taxonomy): Eukaryota > Metazoa > Arthropoda > Arachnida > Scorpiones > Buthidae > Olivierus > Olivierus martensii. The sequence continues at coordinate 17,130 of AYEL01017994.1, forward strand.
TCTGGGTAGAAGTAATCTGTCAATGACAAGATAACTCTCACCTTCCTGTCAACTGTTCCACTAACGATGGAGATCTTTGTTAGCGTTCTTTCAGTAAAAAAAAAATAGTTATCGTATATGTTACACATTCTATTTCCTGTCATATGAATTCGTCGGTGGTCCTGTCTACGCCGAAACAACTTAACAGTAAGCGAAACTGGCGGAGCAATTTTAGTAACGTCATCCTACAAACCGAATTCTAGATAAATCACTTTTCTCTCTCCTCTGTTATATTTTTGCCTATACGTGAAAGACGATCTAAATGATTAGCAAAGATAAAGACATCTTCATCGTTAATAACTGCTCAGTTTATATTAAAATATAGGAAGAGATGTCTAGTTTGATAGCAGTCAACATTTTGATATGGAAGGTAATTAATATGTCGACTGCAGCCGGGACATATCATCTGAACTGACACCGGAACTAATCTAGTGATATACGAGTTTGGACTACTAGATATCGTTAGGGAAAGAAACTTTTTGGATTTTCGACCTTATTCAATGATATAAGTATATACAGGTATATTATTTTACACTATCTTATAAAAAAAGCATGACTAATCCTATACGGGTTCATATCTAAACATTGAATGTTTTTAGTGATTAATTGTATAAATACAGAGTAGTTTAAATAATTTTATAGAAACAAATAAATTTATTTTGAATTATGTACATACAAAATGTGAAATTTAATCTGAAACAATTTCTATTTCTTCTTTATTAACACTGAAACTTTTATGAAATGTTGAAGATATATATTCCATTTCATGCTGCATATCAGATGAAATTTGTTTGCTAAACCTTCTGTTAACCAAGGATCGGTAGAAGTCAATGACTTTGGAGGTTGCCGAACGACATGCTTTGACACACTTCTGAAATTCTTCGAGAGTGAAGCACCCAGAACTATTTACACTAACTATCTGAAGTTGGACACTTTCAAAAGCTATGGTGAATTGTGCCTTGGCCATCTGAAACAAAAAATTTCAATTATTGCATTTTATTTATAAAAAAAATCTCCAATAATTTTCAAGATAGAACCATCTTAGAAAAAAGAAGAGAAAATGAGACAAAAATGAAATTGGTGTCCAAAAGAGATTAAGAAAATAAAAAAGCAGTTATCTGATATAATTTATCCATATAAATCAAAGAAAATTTTCAACACATACAGATGATAAATTAATTAGGTTAAAAGCAATGTACAGTATAATATTACTTTTTCCTCTTTCAATGTAGGATTTATAATTATGTTTCCATTTTCTAATAAAATAGCATCAACAGCAGCTATAGTATGCTTCATCAGAATTCCAGAGTCAATAATAGCTAGACATGCTGCATTTATACTGCATGACAATAACTTAAGGTAAGTAAAGGATATATAAGATATATTTATGTTATATAGTAATATTTTGTTTTTGATGAAAAATGTACATGAAAATAAATTTTTTATATCTAAAAAATCAACTAATGCATTTTCAACTTTCATTAGTCAAAAATTTCAATGGAATAAAAAAAAAAAACATATTACTCCAAGCTTAAAAATAAACAGAAATTTAATGTTTTCTAAGATATTAATACAAACAAGAAATTAAATATGTATCAGTGTAATATAATTTTTTTATTATAGTTTGTTACACAAATCAAACATAGATCAAGAGTACAAAATAAATTGTCTCTTATAAGAATCATTACAGACAAAATTCAATATGTAATTTTCATTCTAACTTAAAATATTAATAGTCTGATATTGATACCTCAGTTATGATATTCTTAACTTATAACCATTCATACTTATGAAATTTGAAATTGATAAATCAACAATTAGTAAATATAATTAAAATGCATAGAAAGTATATATGCAATGATCTGATGTAGCAATAGTGTTCATATTGTATCTAATTCTTTTGGTTCTGTGTTTGTTAAGTTTAATACAGATAGTCCTTGACTTATGATATTCTGATGTTATGATAGTCTTCATGATATTCTGAATTTAACTATTTTCATAGCATATTGACTAGAAATACTTTTTTGTTTTATTAAAAATGTTTATAAAGCAATTGCTTATCATCTTGGGAATCCAAGTCAATTTCAGATGATTTTATATTTTTGAACTGGGTTCTATTCCAGATTATTTTATAAGCTTGAGGACCCAGGATCAAATCCAGATGATCATCTTAAAACATTCTCTATTCCATTGCCTATTATTATTATTACCATTATGAGTCATTTTCAATTTATGGAGTTATCAAAACATATCACCATCATAAATCAAGAACTAACTATATAAGTTATTAAACTTAACAAACACAGTATTATTGAATAATTGTCCATACAAATATTCAATTTAGCATTATAAATTGAATAACTATAATGAACACTTGACAAATATGAGTTATTTCCAACTTGTGATCACGACTTATGACTAGGCTGGTTCAAACTGAGCCTGTTTTAAACTGAAGACAATCTGTATTTCATGAATATTTAATAGTACATGGAATGTCAAATTTAAAGCTCTAGTTTGAATTATAATAGTAGTAATTTTATACTTAGATCTTCATACTACTATATTTTGAAGTATAGTTTTTCTTTTATTCTCATTCAATTCTACAGATTGCATTGTGCAACAGTTTCTTATTAAATATAGAATATGCTTGTTTATCAGATTTTTAAAATAGATTCTGTAAAGTTCAGTACATATTGGTTCAAAATAAAATGGGACAAGTGGTGTCTCTTTTTATAAGGACTTATACAATTTGCATTGTTCAACTATTTTCAATTTGAAATTAAGTAATCTAAGAAATACTTATAAGTCTCCAGGAAATTTTGGCCTTATCAAGTCAACCTCTAGAGATTTTTTCTTAAACAAAGTCTACAGATTAAAACACTCAATTGATTTCAATAAAATTTAGAATATAAGTATTTCTAAAATTTAACATCGTCAGGCTAAAAATACACTGATTTCTATAAATTAAGAAACAAACAGAGCATAATATTTCAACAAAAATATTATTCTTTTTTTTAAATTTAGTGAAAATATATATTATTTATTATACATAAAAGAAAGATTAAAGTTAGTGAATATTATTCTTTTTTTTAAATTTAGTGAAAATATATATTATTTATTATACATAAAAGAAAGATTAAAGTTAGTGAAAATAAAACATTATTTTATTACAAAAATTAAATATGTAGAACAAGACCAAAAAGGGTTCATAAAAATGAAATAGCCAGAATGTCTCAATAGGAAGTATGGTATGCAATTTTCTCACAATAATGCAGGAGTTGCAACAATGTTTCATGCTGTTTATATTACTTATCAATTCAGTTGGTAATCAATGATCACAGTTCTTACAAAATATTTCTGAGCTCCCCAATGTCTTTGACAGGCTGATGTATGTCTTCTTACAGTATGCCAGACATACTAGAGTTAAGGCCAATCCATACATATGATGGTTTGATCTTAAAAATATTGCTCTACCAGTAAGGTTAGATGTGGCCAAACATCATCATACTGTAAGATATAGAAATTTCCAATTGCACTTGAATATGGGCAAACAATAGTTCTAAGCCTTCATTCTTTTATCTTCTGGCATTCATATTTCTTCTAATAAACATGTATAAGTCTATGCAGCCATATAATGAAATTCCATCCCAAACCATCAGACTACCTCCACAATAAATGCCTCTTCTTTGAATATTAAAGGAAGAGTTACGTGCCCAATTCTCTCCAGATCAAAGTATAGTCTGGAGTCACAAAGAAGAACAAATTTGGACTAATCTGAAGTAAGTATAGATTTCCATTGGTTTCCCTCCAGTGATGTGAGATAAAAGATCACTATCATCTTACAAGCAAAACTACACAAGAGCCCTTTAGCAGTCAAAAGATTTTTTTTTTTTTTTGACTGCTAAAGGGCTCTTGTGTAGTTTTGCTTGTAATTTGTATTTGGTGCAGTCTGATTGAACGTTTAATATTTATCATCTATCATACAAATCTCCTTTGTTAAGACTTAAGCCTTCTGCATACAGTGGAAGCAGATACCAGCATTCCTGTAGCTGCAACAAGGTCAGATTGCAGGTGTGTTAGAGGCCTTTTTCTCTGAGCTGATAATCAAAAATATTGATCTTTCACTACTTTAGTAACCTTGGTCTTCCACCATTGTATCTCCAGAATATTTGAGAACATCTGGCCACTTCTGATTTACTTTGATCTGTCTCTAGTTTCCCAATTACTTTTTTCTATAGCTCATCAATTAAATGATGTCTACTAGCCATATTCTAAAATTCTCCATCTGGTTTTCTTCTTTCTCACACACAACTCAAATTGGTAATTTTTATGATGCAACTGATTTGCATATACCAAGGATTACAAATAATTTGTATACCTTAATTTCATACATATCTAGCTACTTTTTTAAAAATTATTACCATTTGTTTGTTCCTTAATTTATGAAAACTAATGTATGTGCATAGCATGTTGTTTTACAGTGAAATCATTGAAATTCATCATAAATGTCAAAATTGTTCTTCATTTGCTATGTATGTGCATTTTCGATTGATAATGTTGGTTAGTTTTAGTTATGTTACTAAATTAAACAAGGGATATTTTTAAGACACTTCAAAGCTCATCACAGGATGATGGCCACCTGTAATAGATTCAACTGGAAGATTGAAGGATGAGGTTCAACAGAGGAGAAGAATAAAATTAATGTGAATATTCAATTTAGACATGACTTAATAACTGAAATATCTTACTGAAATAAACTTTGTTAAACTTAGTATTTCTAGTAATATTAATAATAATAATTTTATACCAATTAATTAGATTTAATTTGAATATTAATTTATTCATTTATAAATGAAATTAAGGACAACCAATGTGATCACTGTAGAAAAATGGACATGATCTCTTATTTAAAAAGATCTAGTTTTTCAAAAATGCGTTTATTAAAACAATATTTTTCTCTCTATCCTTTTCTTTAGAATTTTTTTCTAAAGTAAAGTATAGAGAGATTTGATTTATATTATAAGTTATGGAAGCACACTGCATATTTACTTTGTTCAGCTATAAAGATATTTCAAGAATTAAACATTGCATACTGTTTAAACTTTAGGACATCTTCCCTATTATCCAAATTATACATATATTAATTTTGTGGGCAATATATAATCTTATTCAAGATGGCAATCATTTGAAAGAATTTTAAATATATTTTACATCATCAGTCTTAGATGATGATTTTTTTTTCTGTCTGTAATATTGTATATAAAAGTACAAGTATAAGAATAAAATATTACAAAGCATTCAAATTTTAGAGAATCATTCCTTTTTTTTTATCAAAGGTATACAACAATTAAACTTGATTGCAATATTCAGAATAGTATTTATTATTTATCTGATGGAAATATAACATTTGTGACACCAAAAATATTAAGCAGGTAAGCATTTGATTTGATGTTCTTAGTATTGTGAAATTTTCTTCATTGAAAGAATTTTTGATATGGCAGAAAAACAATAACAACAATAATTATAATGTAAAATAAAATAATTTCTTTTTAGTTTAAAATAATAATGCAATTTCAGTTAAAAAATAATAATAAATTCATTGCTAAAAATAACTGAATAACTGAAACTAAACATAACTGAATATATACAAATCCAACTCAAATTATAAAGATATAAGAAAAAAGATGAATCCAAAGAAATTAAAATGCAGAAATACCCTAACTTATGTAAATTTGGAAATACATAACTTCTCATCCTTCCCCCTTGCCCACTTGTTTGTTTCACAATTATATAGTGCAATTATATATATATATATAAGGTGCGTCCCAAAAGTATAGGAAACTGTTTTTTGTGGCGA
>AYEL01018219.1:0-15810 GCA_000484575.1 Olivierus martensii
ATTCAAATTTTCAATGTCTTGGAAGCGAACATTAAAATTTTCTTTTAAATTTTGCAAGTGGCTCGTATATCTTCTGAGGAAATGCAATCCTTTTCAATAAAGGACAATCACAAATTAAAAATTAATATATTTTAAAAACATATTATTGGTTTTTAAAATATATTAAAAAATTTTAGTGTATTTTTTCCCTTATATTTATTTCATATCATTTCTTCCTTACTACATTTTATAGCTTTATATCAATAAATAATTAATTATCAATTTTATTAATAAATTTTTTTGTAATCAATGGGATCTTGATCTTGATTATACCGATCAATCGCCGGTTGATATTTGGCTATCAACCCCCAATAGACCCCTTGATCATCATTGACCCCCTTTAAAATTTCATCGACCCCCAGGGGGTCGATACCGACCCCGTTGGGAATCCCTGCATTAGGCTGATACATACAAATTGCCTTAAACAAATTTTCAATTTCAGAAACCAAGGATGCTTTTGAGTGATAGGGCATCTTCCTTTCTTTCTCCTAAGTATAAAATTATGGAAAAAAATGGAGTGAAAAGATTACTTACATCATCTTACAGAAGAAAGAAAGGAAGATGCCCTAAGTATAAAATTATGGAAAAAAATGGAGTGAAAAGATTACTTACATCATCTTACAGACCTCAAACAAATGGACTTGTGGAAAGAACTAACTCTACCTTAATTAACTGATTAAGATGCAAGTTTAATTCTATAAGAAATACTAAATAGCCAAAACTCATGAATGAAGTTGTAAATGAGTATAACTCAACCCCTCATTAAAGTACTGGATTTTCTCCCAAGTACTTAATGTTAGGCATTATCCCCAAAAAATGACATTTTTCCAGATAATAATATTTATACCCCTATAATCATCTATGGAATAACTTATTAGCTCTATTAAGTGAAAACAAAACTTATATTTATTATCCAAAGAACTTTTAGCATAAATAAGCCATCCTCAGTGGTTTTTATATAAACAAGAAAAAGTAAAGAAATTCATTAGAATAAATTTAAAATTTCTTCAGATAATAAATATAAGTTTTGTTTTCACTTAATAGAGCTGATAAGTTATTCCATAGATTATAAACAAGAAAGTGAAAGCAAGAAATAATATTATATGCATTTTTATTTATCCCCCTATTGAAGAAGCTCACAAACAAGCTTTTGAAAAGAATAAACAGGTTCATTGTAAGAATAAAGAAAAGTATGATAAAAATCATCTGACTTCAAAATTTAAGGTTGGTGACAAGGTATTAGTGGAGACATTTTTCTACCCTAATACAAAAAAGTTTACTCTAAAATTTTAAGGCCCATTTACTATTTTATCTAAACCTTAGCAGGTAACATTTGAAATTGATAGACCTAATCAAGTTCTACATCAAAAAACTGATATAGTTCACATTAGTAAATTGAAAGAATTTCACTCATCAGATTCTTTTCAATTAAAGGCAAACACACAACTTAACCATATTTCCCTTGAACATGATTCATTGTCAACTTTCAGTCTCATTCTCTCATATTTTAATGAAGAGAATGATCATGTTAATGACAGTGACATATGTTATTGCTCCTCAAATCTGTTCAATGACAATAATACTTCTAAGTCTATAAAGATTACTAAAAATGATTTAGAATATCAGCTTCACAATCCTTTTAAACAATTTTGTTTGAATAATATGGCTACATCACAATATCACCTTGAAACAGTAAACAACAACCATGTTTAAATTTTAATACAAATCCTTTTCTTAGTGATGATAACAAGAAAATGTCAATGTACCACCTTTACAGTCAAATTTTGGTTATAAGACATTTTTGTTACAATGATAATTTTTAAACCCCATTATTTTTATCATCTACAATATTACTGACATTTTATGATTACATATGTGATTATTTTTCATTTTTTATTACTTTAATGTTTAATTTTATATTTCTAGAATTTGTTTTATCTTATATCTACTCCCCATAACTTCATCTTTGCAGGGGGAGAATATAGGGGAAAAATAAATATTTTATAGTATTAAATTGTAAAATTTTTGTCGAAGGAGGTTAGGTTTTATGTAAACAAAATGACTAACTGTGGAGAAAGTGCAGGGTTCCTGAGAAAAGAAAATAAACTAAGTTGTGTGGCATCCTAGCTGACTCTGGTGTTGTGTGTCCTTATTTTAAAATTGTAAGATAATTGTACATCTCTTTGTAATCTTATATATATATATATATATATATACACACACATATACACCATGAATTTTTCTTGAAACTGAACACACTGATTTTTGGCATCAAGCCAATTATGATGCATCTATCACGTCAGGAATCGCTCACTACGAAAATTTATTTTATATTTTTAATTCTAACGGCCATGCGTTTGAACGTATGGGCTGTTTTGAACAGATTCAAATCGGCGAGTGTTTTCAGCAGTTACGCCCGTGCGAAGAGTCAGACGACCCGGAAGACTGGAAGATAGCTATAAGTAACCAAGGAACAGTCAGTTTCGGACCAGCGGTTAAGAAGATAAGTTCCGCCGATTACCGGTGCACTCAAGGGTATTTATTCTTTAAGTTCTTTTAGTTTCCTAATGTAATTAAGTTGTTTTATAATTTTTGGTGATCTTTATTTACAGACTACTGTACACTGAAAATGTACTTATTGCACGTGACATAATCATACAACTTGTACAGCAGATTCGAAGTGCCTCGTCCCATTTCTGCGGAACAATACCATAGCCTATTTCGAAATTCTGTCACAGAATTGGCAATTTGTTTGTGACGATTTTGGTACTGGCAGCAATAATTGCCTCACACAAATCAATCTCATTTTCGTGTTGCTTCTCGAAGATGAGTCGCTTAAGGTGGCCCCAGTAAAAGAAATCGAGAGGGAAATCAGGTGATCGTGCAGGATACAGAATATTTGGACTATTTGTTCCGATCCAGCGCTGGGGAAACTCTTCATTTAGATACAGGACAACACTGCCACCGTTATATGCTGGTGCTCCGTCATGAAGAAACCACATATCCTCCTATTGTGACATAAAAGAACAATATGAATTACTACTTGTGCACCATTTTTAATGAAATTACTGTAACAACAAAACCCTAAAAATAATAGAAACATTGGTGGAATAATTTCATATAACATACCTGATTTCCCAATTGTCGAATTGCAGGTAAAATGTGATCACGTAGTAAAGACAGTTAGACGTCTTGTGTGAGTCAGTTTGAGATAAAAAAATGGCCCAATTACTTGGCGCCCACCAGTCCTGCCCAAACATTTACAGCTTTTTGATATTGAGTGCGTAAAGCTAGCATCTGATTTGGATTATCCGCTGCCCAATACCGAACATTTTGGTGATTTGGAGCGTGATCGATGTAGAATGTACTCTCATCTAACAATCAGTCTGTAGAGCAGATTACCATCATTGTACAACAAGTCCAACATCACACAAAATAACATTCTTCTATCATCATCATATGGAAGAAGTTCTTGATGGTATTGATTTTTGTACGGAAAGAAGTTCTCTTAATGTTTTCCAAATGGATGATTTGCTGACGTGCAATTTATGCGTGATTGAGGTGCAAGAAATTCTGGGTTTTTCAATTACTGACATGCAAATCGCAAGTTTTACTTCCTTTGGTAAAGCTCGACTTGGGTGATGAACGGGTATCAAACCTGGACTGGCATTCCCATCTTTTTGGAATTTCTCAACAACAGATTTAATTGTAGAGACGGATGGAATAGGTCTTCCAGGGTACAGCACCGCAAAATGATCTCTCGTGCGCTTATAGGATAAGCCTGAATTACGTTCCTGAATCATCCATACTCGTTCAGTAACATTGTAAATAATATTCGGCATTTTTAAAAATGTTCGAATTGCGGCACGTCTGCGTTTCTACGCTGTCGCTATAGCAACAACAGAATTTCTGTTTCTCGCACATCTTTTGATGTAAATTTTCAGTGATTTATTTTCAAATGTGTAATTACACCAGAATTAAAATCCAATAATCTTGTGTGTTAAATCGTTTTTGTTTCTTGGATGCAATAATAAATAAATATCGTTAGAATTAAAAATATAAAATAAATTTTCGTAGCGAACGATTCCTGACGTGATAGATGCATCAGAATTGGCTCGATGCCAAAAATCAGAGAGCGATTCCTGACATGATAGATGCATCAGAATTGGCTCGATGCTAAAAATCAATGTGTTCGGTTTCAAGAAAAACTCACGGTGTGTGTGTGTGTGTGTGTGTGTGTGTGTGTGTGTGTGTGTAAAGTGAAGTCATTTTTTCTTTCTTAGATGCAATAACAAATAAATATCGTTAGAATTAAAAATATAAAATAAATTTTCGTAGCAAATGATAGATGCATCAGAATTGGCTCGATGCCAAAAATCAATGTGTTCGGTTTCAAGAAAAACTCACGGTATATATAAACTGCCATTATTTTGCTAAAATATAGAATTAATGATTGATATTCTCAGTGAAAGATAAAAAATGAAAATTTGTATTTTTGTTTTGTTAAACATTCATACAAAATGTGACACCTTTGTTGATTTCTTCTTCAGTTAGGAAAAAATTTTCCAGTAAGATGGATCACTTATGCTGTGTGGTTTGGACAATCATAACATCATTTCAGAAAATCAATAAATAAATCTTTAATATAATAGAACTAACAATTTTCAGTTTTAAGTGGATATGATAAATTATTAATTCTTCAACAAAATATTTTTTCTAGTAAACAAAACACAATAATTATTAAGCAATTAAATTATCACTATTTTAAAACATATATTAAAAATGATATTTGTTATGTAACAGTAACAACTTAAATATATACAGTGGATTCTGCTTAATTGGGACACGTCGGGCCAAGCCCCATTTATTAAAACTTTCCTGTCATTGCTCTTATTGTTCAAATCTTTCACAATTCCCTCAATTTTATCCCAATTTTTTTAATTCCATAAATCGTGGCTCGTCCAATATCACAAAATGAAGCCAAATCACTAAACTTTTCTCCCAAGTCAAATTTCTTAATTATTTCCACTTTTTGACCACAGTCACACTGTTTTCATTTTTCACTTTTTCCGATTTGTGATATTATATAAAGCAAACAACAAATACTGATACAGTAAAAACACTATTTTACAGTAATCAGTGTACTGAACTTAAGAATTAGGCTGACTATAAGCCTGAGCAAGGAATGAATAGCAAATGACAATTTGTTTATGCCAGTTTCTCTCTCACACACTTTGACAAGTCATGATATGAAAATTTCACATGGACAGCACAACAGTTCGCAGAATGTCGGACTACTAGAAATGTCAGACTACAGAAACTCAACTGTATGTATGAAATGTATGTATGTATTAACATTTAATAAACAATGTACATTTTATACTGCACATTAATTAAGAAGTATATGTTTAACAAAATAAGTCAAATTAATTTGCTTTTACAAATAAATTTTTTTAAATTCCAATCATAATTTAAAATTGCATTTTCTATCATATGCAAATTCAAACAGTAGACTAAAAACAATGCATTTTTTAATCTATCATATATTTAACTTGTTAGAATTATAAACAAGATTGCAGAAAACTTCTAATACAGAATATCAACTTTTATTTCAGAATTTTAAATATGGAATACTACTTATTTTCTGAATTGTTGATATTTTAAGTTTGATCTCATGATTGGTCTATTATATCTGCAATAAAATTTGAAAGTTCCCTCTTAAATATTTTTATCAAAAATAGGGAATAAAAGGAAAAAATAAGTAAGTAAATTGGTAAAACAATAGCATTTTAGAACATTTAAAAAGAAAATGCAATACTATATTTGTTAATTATAATCAAAATAGAATTCATAGTAATTAATAATTATCATATCAATGTAAAACTTAGACTTAATAACATTTAAGAAGTTTTAAATATTATTTAGTCTTACATAGTATATGTATTGTAATATATGTACAACTGATGAAGGTCTAATAGACCGAAAAAATTTCTGTGATTATATAATAACTGCAATAAAGCTTTTTGTATCCTACTTAAGTGCTAGAAATAGAAATTGTAAATACATACTAATGTTGTAAGTTAAATAATAATTACAATAACAATAAAATAGAAATAAATCAATGTAATGCTCCATGACCTAGATTGGGAAATATAGGTTGTCAACTTAAAATCATTTGACTTGATATTCTGATATTATGATTGCCTTTACAATATTCTGAACTTGGCTATTTTCTTAGCATATTAACTAGAAATATTTTTTTGCTTTACTAAAAATGTAATAAAGTAATGTTTACCATCTTGGAATTCAGTTGAATTCTGGATTATTTTATAATCTTGAAGAATCTGGATAGAATCTGAATGATTATACAATCTTAACAGATTCAATATTCTATTTCCTATTATTACTATTATGGGTCATTTTTGATTTATGATGGGATTATCAAAACATAACCGCATCATTAGTCAGGGACAACCTGTATTTGACTCTTCACAAATTAGGCTTAAATATTAATATCAATTATTAATTTGAAACCATGTAAGCTTTTATAATATAATTTTTACACTTGACATATTTTCAGTAAATTCAAAGTTTTCTAGTCTCATTAGCAGATTAAAGTAGTGATCCTGATATAATGCAGGGTCACTACTTTAACCCTTATTATATACCTTACTATAAAGTGCTAAATCTGAATAATTAATTTTAATTTTTTTAATTTAGATAATTATTTGAACATTTTACATAAAATCACTTACTTCTGTCCGTCCAAAAGGAACTTGAGAAAACACCATCACATTTTTCCCAGTCACTAAAATTGTAAAAAAAATTCTTAAAGTTTACAACAGTTGTGTTAAACAATGAAATGTAATAATACACAGATCAGTATTTCTCAATTTGGGCAACACTAGTTTAGTGAAATATATTCTGAAATTATATAAAATCCCACCTTATATAATTTGTTTATAAAAAAAAATAATTTTTATAAAGGGGAATTTAACTAATATTATGAATCAATTAAAAATGAAAAAATTTTCTTTAAGATTTACCATCATCTTTTTTTTGCATTCCTAGTGTCTTAATGTAAACTTCTTGATCTACCAAATTTATTCCTAAGAAAGATCTGTCATTTTTATGATTCTATTATTAACCTGTATGCTGACACTTTGAACTATAGTTCCTTCAAGTTGGAACTTGTTGTTCTCTCAAAATTTTTAGAATTTTTTATAGTTTACTGAAATCTGATTATTGCCTTTTGTTCTTGAAACCTTTTATTTTCTAATTTTAATTTAAAAAAAATTTTTTTCCAATATGTTTAATTTTTTTGTATTTATTATTGAATCAATACAATCTATTAAAAACAAACTTTTTAATAAGTATATGCATAAAAATAAATTATTTTTCATTATGTATAATTATTCACTATGGAACAGAGATTATTAATACAAATTAAATTAAAATTTTTTTGATAAACAATGTGTTTTTAAAGAGAACATATATCTATCATCTTTTTGTGTAAATAATTAAAATAAGAAAAATTAACTTATATCCAGGGCTGGTGTGTTGGCAGGAAAATGTGCTGACACCAACATTTTTTTTTTTTGCTGACATTGACACTGATTCCTCTGATAGTAAACATGCACAAATAATTTTTTAGAACACATTTTTATTCAATATTTATTACTGAAAAAATTACTTACTTGCCCAAAAAGAAAATAATTATTTAATACATTTTTAAAATTTAAAATTAATAAATTATGGAAAATAATTATTTAATACATTTTTTAAATTTAAATAAATTATGAACAATGAGAAAATTATTGCTGACATCGACATTTTCTAAAACTGCCAACACCTGCCGACACAGACACTCCAGCCCTGCTTATATCTGATAAAACTAATTATATTGAGTAATATTATATGTAAAAATCAATAATATTGATAAAAACTGAAATAAATATAAGCATTTAAATTTATTTGAATGTCTGTTAGTCTTAACATATGTTTGGCATTCTGGTATCAGTCAAGTGAGTAGGGCATGGCAGTGAATAAGTTAAAGAATATATACAGGCATACCTCATTATTATAGCAGATTAGGTTTCACATCACTGCCATAAAGCAAATCTCAGCTTCTTTTTCACATGAAAGAATATATAAAAACTTATCCAGGGCCATTGGGTGGTGATAAACAACTCCTGAAAGGTTTTCTTTCATTCTACTGCTTTCTACTTATAACTTACTTAGGCAAATTTATAGCACTTTACGCAGTTAAAATATCAAAAAACTTTTATTTATTGCTAATACTTTTGGTGTAATCACACCCTCATCAGGCAATTCACACTACCTATCATTTCAGATTAAGATTCTGCTTATATATTATTATGGCAGCTACAACTTAATAGAATGTATTTGCTAAAAATGTTCCAATTTACATTTAAATTTTAAGAACAATTTAAATTATGTATTTTTAAAAAATTTTAAATTGTATTTTATTATGTATTTTTAAAAAATTTTAAATTGTTCTTAAAATTTAAATTTAAATTGGAACATTCTTAGCAAATACGTTCTATTAAGTTGTAGTTGCCATAATAATATGTAAACAGAATCTTAATCTGAAATGATAGGTAGTGTGAATTGCCTGATGAGGGTGTGATTACACCGAAAGCATTAGCAATAAATAAAAGTTTTTTGATATTTTAACTGCGTAAAGTGCTATAAATTTGCCTAAGTAACTGCTGAAAGGTGCATGAGAATAGGAGATCTGTACAGGCCCCTTTAGTTATTTATTAAACTAACAATTGTTGCATGTGATTGTTAGCCTTAACAATAGTAATAACATTTCAAAATTATTATTTTAATTTACTGCAGAATATTTGACACCACTGGCAAATATACAGGATGATTCAAAATCATCATTGGGGTTTCAGCAACCTATAACTTTCGAACTGGAGACAACAAAATAAAACTGCTTACAGAGTATGAAAATGTAACTCAAAATTTTCAAATAAAACTTTTTAAGTTGCAATTTACCTTTAAGTCCCTAATTTATGATGCAGTTGCATTAAAAAATTTCAGCTGTAGTTCAAATCATAACAACTCTGAACACAATTTTCATTAAGTGCAATG
This sequence comes from Olivierus martensii, assembly GCA_000484575.1. NCBI lineage: Eukaryota > Metazoa > Arthropoda > Arachnida > Scorpiones > Buthidae > Olivierus > Olivierus martensii. Next base: position 9,163 of record AYEL01018219.1, read on the forward strand.
TTATAAATGGAGTTTACATTCCCCAACCATCAGAACTCAGAATATTCAACATATTTTTAAAAAATAGTATACAGTAAAAAGTGTGTGTTTTAAAACAAGGAAAATGTGTATCTTATACCTACCAGCAGTTTTCGTAGATAAAAATAAACAAAATATCATGTAAAAACAAAGATGAAATGCAAGGAATCATAACCAATTAAAGCAGGAAAATACACTATTTTATTATTAGATATATACTACATATATTAATAACAACTCCAGGTAATGCTTTCTGCCTTCTATGGCCCTCCTCAGCCGGTTCTCTCAAATGAGCATCTAACATTCTATACTAGTATTTCATCATTTGAGAGAACTGACTGAGGAGGTCCATAGAAGGCCAAAAACATTATCCAAGGTTATTATTAGTATATATAATATATATCTAATAAAATAATGTATTTTTCCTGCTTTAAGTGCTTGTGATTTCTTGTATTCCTAAAGCAGCAGAACTTCCTAGTTTATAACTAAAGATAAAATGTTTAATTTTCTATGTTTAAATTTATAGTATCTGCCAAATGGCAGCATGATAAAACACTCATTTACCAGCATCAAGAAATCTGGTTCAATACTGATCCATATATTCAGCTTTTCAAGAGAGTCCAGACCTGGCAAGCTTTTGAATCCCATCCTTCAACTTTCCAGTCCAATCATGAGGTTGCCCATCCTTTGGTGAGCTCTAAAAGTGGCCACTGGCAAAAGTATCCCATGTAATTCAGCAGCTTAATTCAAATTAGACTAACAAAAAGTTAGTAGAAAATAAGCAATTATTTTTTAACTCATTGAAATCCACAATTGTTTTCAAAATAAAGCTAATATGCAAAAAATTAAAATTGTGAAATCTCACAAAATTTTCATTTAAATTTTTTGAAATTTTTACAGGTTTATTTCTTTCATAACTTTTCATTCATTATATGAGATCAGAGAAGAAAAAATTTTTTTATTTGAAATCTTAGCCATCCAATGAAATTTTTGATATTTTTTGATAGAAGTAAATCTTATGAATAAAATAAGCTATGAATTAAAAAAATACAATAATTTTAAAAATTATTGATAAAAAACAAAGTATTATGCAAATTTTCATTAATTAATTAATTAATTACAGTGGGCGATTGGTTAACGAACATAATCCGTTCCAAAACAATGTTCATTATCCGAATTGTTCATTAACCAATCATTGATTTACCATAGGTTTTTATGGGAATTTTGATTAATTCGTTTTGGAGACTCAAAAAAACAAATAAAAATTATTTAATTTCTTACTAAGTTTATTTATGTGTAATAACAATAATATATGTCTTACTATAACGTTTCAGCTCCTTAAGCAGGATAAAAATTAGTTCCAATAACTTGTTTTTATAACAATAGATTTATTGAAAATATAGTACTTTAGGCTCACCCGAGCCCTCTTCAATATTTCAGCTTATTCAACACAAAAATTAATAAGAACAATCATTATTTACATATCCATTATAATCTAGATTCTAAAGTTCTAAAATTTTAAAAGAATTTTTTTTAATAAGAATGGTTGGCGGTTTTTTCCACTTATTAGATTGCATAGCTACTATACATTATGGCACCATAGGCACATTCACTACAAATATTAAGTATTTAAAATCCCTAATTTTTACTTCGCGAAGTTATTTATTGGGTCCTACCTTTACTGCAAAATTGCCACACTAGGCTGCATTTCTCCAGTTCATTGTAATTTATGACCCACTTTCCTGCTGCCTTCTTCTCATGTATTTCAACCATCTCTGCTATTCTTAGCTTTTCTGGGTCTTGTATCATACTTACTAGTTTAGAGTCATCCCATTTTGGTGTCGCATCATAACTACCCAACCTTTGTGCTAGGGCTGTTGTTGTTCTTTCTTTCTCTTGGTCCATTCAATGCTCTTTGAGTCATTTCTTAAGTGGTCTATATAGATTTCTTCTTTATTAGTGTCTTTATTCTATATTGGTATTTGGTAAATCCCTATATATAGTCTTCTATTTTAATCTATTATGTTTATTTTCCGTCAAAGAATCTGTCCAATTTCGATTGCTTTTCTCTCTTCTTCAGGATTTTCCGGAAGTGATTTAATAGCATTGTCATGATAGAGATACCCAAGCCTATTGATCTCAATCTGGTATGGTGACATTCTAACACCAAAATATTGTAAAATCTCTCTCTCTTACCTTCTTTAATAAATCTTTGTTTTAAATTGTCTCCAAGTTCATTTTAATCGGGAAAAACAACTGTTCCCCAACCTTACCCAAAAGTCCACGAATGCACAAGGCCATAGCCTGTCATTCCGTTAGGTTAGTTATTCAATGTCGATTACTTTTCTCTCTTCTTTAGGATTTTTTGGAGGTGATTAATATCATTGTCATTGTAGAGATCCCCAAGCCTACTGATCTCAACTGATATGGGTGCCATTCAAAAAATTGTAAAATCTCTCTCTCTTTACCTTCTTTAATAAATCTTTGTTTTAAATTGTCTCCAAGTTCATTTAATTGGGAAAAACGATGGTTAAAGAATGAGGGAGGCCGGGCCTGGCCCCCTCCTGAAAAATTGGAGGAGTGAGACCCAGATCTTCCAGGATGGTAAGCCACAGCTTTACCATGCAACCATCCGGCTCACCTATCATTCCGTCAGTCTGCGGGTCACACAGTTTGCTCTGCGAATTGTTCGTAATCCAAATTTTTGTTTGTTATCCAAACATAAAAATCTTTCGAGAAAGTGTTCATTATCCGAATTGTTCATTAACCGATCACTCACTGTAGTTGAAAAGTAACATAAATTTATTCAAATATTGCCATTTTTTTTAATAAAATATATTTATTGTTATGTTTTTCCTTTATTTCAATAATTTTAATTTTTTATAAATTTTTGAATTTATAACCAAAAAACACAACATATATCACATGAAAATCGTCCACTCTCATATATAAACAGCTGTAACATTTTCTACTTTAATTGGGTCCAAGATACTTTACTACTACACAGCACAGCAGTACAAATAACACATGCGACACAGTAAAGTAGGCCTGGCTGCAATTTCTTGCAAAATGACTGGCTGCCATAAAACAGTAAAAGTGCCATGTCCCTTTTTATAGCCTGAAGTTGTTTACATTAGAATTTTCTCATATTTTACTGAATTATCAAAAAAAGTAAAGCAATAAATGAACAAATAAGTAAAATTATTTATTTTAACAGAATTAACTGAAATTTTTGTATTATTGGCAACATTTTTTCAGTTTTACGAATTTTACAGCTCATTATACTAAAATTCCATATTTTAACTTAAAATTTCAAAAATAAATTGATCTTGTCCCAAAATCTAAATAAGATTATTAAAATATAATAGAATAGAAAGCAAATAACTAACGAGAATACTACACTGCCTGGATAAGATACATAATATTCAAACTAGCACAAAAGGAAGGAAACAACATCAGTTTTACAGTAGAAGTGCTTTCGATTCTTTATTTGAATCCTCCTCAGCTACTAATTACATTTTACAATCACAACTTTTATATATTCTATCGAACGCTAACAGAATTCTACAATTATTTTAAAGATTTTGTTGCCATAGCAACACTATTATAATAGTGTTTTGTTTTTGAACATGTCCACTTTTTATATCATCAATGTATTGTAATTATTTTTTTTTTATTTGCTGTTCTCTTCTTAGAGAAAGACCACAATTATCTAATGTAAAAGCTCTGGTGAAATCTTCTAATCTTGTATTGTCCTCAGATATCGCCATGATGTTGTCAACAAATCTTACATAAAATTTCAGAAGTGGTTGGAATGTTGGTATACATTGGTTTACATTATTTACCTTACATTATTAATGAATTACATTATCAATGTATAAACCTTCAAACTTCGAACAATCGTAGACTTTTACAAAAATTCCAAATGTCACTTAGCCAACCTTACGTTGATACAACACTTCTCTGAGTCGTTGGTTGCATCGACTTTTATATCCGAGTGACATACAGTCCCATGTTGCTTCATTTACATAAATATACATAACATTTTTAAATTTATTAGCTTACAGAGTTATCAATTCATGTCATCTTCTTTACAATTTAATTATATTCCGAACATAGCCTCAATACACCATCATTCTTATATTCTCATATCAGATCAGTGGTAAAACTTATTTAGATTTAGATGACTTCATTAGTCGGGACAGCTGATGCAAATGTCGCCTAGCTGATGCACTTATATGCAACATATAATAGACTAATTAATTGAAAAAAGTGATGAAAAAAATCCAAATTATGGTAAGAGAACCCATTCAAAACAATTTACATAAAGTAATTTGAAAACATTTCAGCTAAAAAATTTAGGAACCACTATTGGATGCACATATTTTCAATCAATAAGCATAAAAAAACCAATCCACAATATCTGTGTTAATAAATCAGGATTGAATTTTTTTTCACCCTATATTTACTGTTTTCCATTCCAGTTCTATGACAAGTATACAGGGCAACAATTAGTTGATGCCAATTACTAATTGTATTACTTGAAGTATATATATTACAGTAAAAGTGACTAATTGATGATTATGCATAATTGCTGAGTTTGATTAATTTCATTAAATTTCTCACTTTTACCAGCAATTTTATATAATTCCCAAATAAAATTTGTAAATTTGATAAATATGTCAGAATTTTCCATTTCTACTGGCAATTATATATAATTCCCAGATGAATTTGGTAAGTTTGATAAATATCGCTAAATATATTTGGAAGCTATGATTTTAGCATAACTTCCAAAATGTAGTTCATAAATTTGATATCATAAAATCTTTTGTTATTAGTGATTATTCAAGAATAATCATTGAATCGGTGACTGCATTGGAAGTTCCTCTCTGCATAGAGGATCAGGTGCCTTAGGAACTCCATAACTTGCAACTTTGTTTGTTTCTTGTGTTATCAATAGTATCTCCAGATTGCCTTTGTTCCTTTATTAAAACAACAAATTATGGGTATAAAGTAACTTATGGATTTAAACAAATTTTAATAAATCAAAAATACATTTTTTGGTTTATTAATACTAAAACAATTTAATGAATATAAGGAAACTAAGAAAAATTTTTTTCAGCTTAATATTAGAATTATGTACAAAACTATTAAAATATTTGTTGAGAAAAAATTTAGAATACTATAATTCTTACTGCTTATTCAAACATGGCAAACTAACATGATATTTTAAGTTACATAATTTTTCATTTTTATTGCATTTGCATTTGGTTGAATTATACTCTCTTTTACATGAGCACCTTTGATATCCTTGATCTCCTGAAATTGATGTTTTTCTTGTGCACTCTCTAAGAAACAGAGTAATATTTGATACATTCTCTACTGTATGAAATTGTTTGTCACAAAGCTCAAATGGTTTCTGGTATAAAATACTGAAAGATGTCCCTCCTTTCTTCCTAGTGATAATATTCATTACTTTCAGTAGCTAATATTACTGCCAATATATTCCACAGATCACCTCTTGCCCTGTACACATCTGGTATTCCTTGGCTTCAATGTATCTCCTCCTTTGGCTGCAGCAAACTTCAGCTCTGATATTTCTGAATGCATTATTCATCAGATTTACCATCCTAGAGTTGTGATTATGCATAATGTTTGGTAAATTTGATTAATTAAATACAATTAATCACATTGCAAAGCCGCTAATTTCAAAAAATACCAATAACAATAATTATAAACTAGCCTAATGGTTTAAATGACTCTGCAAATCCAGAATCCAGCCTGAACTCAGGTCTTTTTACTATTTCTTACAATAAATATATTAAATCAAAACCAATCTATTAAAATTTAACGTCTAACTGGCAAAACAACAACCGGAAACTTACAACTAGAAGTATCAATTAAGCATTAGATCTAAACGACAAAAACAAAGTTAGAAAGTTATACTAATAAAAAGAATAACTTCTTAAACAATTTAAATAACAAAAAAAAAATATAAAATTTATTTGACCCAAAACACTTACAAAAATGTAACAAAAACTTTATTTAAGCACAATTCAAATTATCAACCAAACTTATTTAATTCAAATTCAAATATCCAAAAATCAAATATCATCATTGTGATATTTGATTTTTGGATATTTGAATTTGGATAATATACAGGGTGCCCACGTTTCTGTGGACCAGGCATTTTTCTCGAAAACTATCGAGTATACGCGAAAACTGTAAAATACGTGTCCTGTTACATTTTCCTTCCAAATATTTATCCGTCATTAATATTTTTTTCTGCGCATCCTCTCGCGCAGCGCGTGCTTCAACTTTGTTTTCTCCAATGGAAGTGTATTACTTTTCTAACGGAATCTGATTCCTCCAATTTTTTATGCAATTTTCGTGGTAGAATTATTTTCCTACGATCGATATTTTAGGAGATATTTAGGAATAAAGGAACTATTAAGAAAGGCAAAATCTGATCTATGATATTGTCAGTTCTAATGTTTTTGTATCAAGCAACTAATAAAGTTCTGTCGGATTTTTCACTACAAGGAGAAACATGATAATATGAAGAAAGATATACAGAATATCTTGTATACAGTAGAGCGGTTTTGAACAACGCGTGTTTTGATTTTACGC
>AYEL01018220.1:0-49760 GCA_000484575.1 Olivierus martensii
CATTGGAGAAAACAAAGTTGAAGCACGCGCTGCGCGAGAGGATGCGCAGAAAAAAATATTAAGGACGGATTTTTATTTGGAAGGAAAATGTAACAGGACACGTGTTTTACAGTTTTCACGTATAACCAATAGTTTTCGAGAAAAATGCCTGGTCCACAGAAACGTGGGCACCCTGTATTTATCACTTATATAAATGCATAGGTGGAATTTTGTTTTTTGTTATATTGCATAGGTGGAATGTTTTTTGTTATATTGTATACAATAATACAATATATAAAATTGCTGATTTTTGGATATTTATATTTGGATAATATTTGGAGTTATAATCTTAAACACTAATTATTACTAATACCTCCACCACCAATACAAACTTTAAACCTTTGTAGGTCCTTACAATAGATTCAATTGTCACTTTGCCAGTTCCACATCAATACGCACACCTCACTGTGTCGTTGGACAGGTATGGTTTTATACCAAGTGACATACAGTCCCAAGCTGAGCCCATCTACATAATGTCACGTAACAATATCAAATTTATTAGCTTACAGAGTAATCAATTCATGTCATCCTCTTTACAATGTCGCGTCACAATATCAGATTTATTAGCTTACAGAGTAATCAATTCATGTCATCCTCTTTACAATTTTATTTATATTTCGAACAAAATGATAAGAGATCATTCTTATATTCTCACATTGGTTAATGATAAACTTATTTAGATTATATGACATCAAGAACCGAGAGAGCTCATTCGGAAGATGGATTTCCATTCCATAACACGTGACCACTAAACACTAAGATGGAGAACATGAAAAGTAAGTCAACTCTTAAACTAAAATATAATACATTAAATAATACTGAAATAATGATAAATAATGTAAGAAAGCATAATAAAATAACAGCAGGATAGGTCAGAGTCAACTTTTTCACAATATTTACCACTAAGAGCTGGCGAGCATGCATAATCACTAGTAGATGTGATTAATTTGTAATATATGACATAAATTTATCATATTTACTGAAATTGTTGGTAATTATACTTAATAACTGGATTAATCATTTTTACCGTAACTAATATACATTATAGAAGTGAAATAAAAAATGATTAAAAAAAAGATTTAAAAAATTCAATCTGGATATAATTAATGAGGCTATTGCAGATTGGTGTTTTTGCATTTTTTAGTTGAAAATATATGCCTCCAATGAAGGCTCAAATTTCTTGATTACAATTTTTTTTTTTAAATTAAAGTTTTGCAATAAATAATTTGAATGGATTCTATTAGTAGAATTTAGATTATTTTTTTTATACATCTTATCTAATCTGCATTCTATTCTATTATATAAATGTCATTCCAGTTTTGGAATGAGATAATTTTATTTTTGAAATTTTAAGAAAAATGTAAAATTTTTTATGATGAGCTCTAAAATTTGTAAAACTGAAAAAATATTGTCAATAATACAAAAATATTGGTTAATTCTGTTAAAATAAACAATATTGTTTTTTAATTGTGCATGTTATGCTTTATTTTTAAAGACTATTACAGAAAAAATGAGAAAATCCAAATGTTCAGGCTATTTAAAGGGGCATGACATTTGTTGTTTAAAAGTGGCCTGTGATTTCCCAAAAAGCAGGGAAGTAGGCAGCAAAGCCTACTTTACTGCACTGCATATGATATTGGGTGTAATGTGTCAAGAAAGCATTTACAGATCAATTAGAGTAAAGATTATTATAGCTGTTTAAGTATGAGAGGGAAGATTTTCACATATATTGGGATATTTTGATATAAATTCGAATTTTATAAAACAATTATTATTAATACAAAGAAAAAACATACACCAATAAATATGTTTTATTAATAATAATGACAATATTTTAATAAATTTATGTTACTTTTAGACTAATTTTATGACAACTTCATTAATAAAAATTTACATAATACTTCATTTTTATCGATAATTTTTTGAAATATGGTCTGATTTTCTTCATTCATAGCTTTTTATTCAAACAGCTTGCTGCTATCCAAAAATAACAAATATTTCATTGGATGGCTAAGATTTCATACAAAAAAAAAAATTGTTTTTCTTCAATCTCATATAAGGAACAAACAGTTGTGAAAGTAATAAAATTTCAGAAGGTTTTCATATTGTTAGAAAGAGAATGAAAAACAAAATAAACATTAAAAATTTCAAAAGATTCCGATGGAAATTAAGTAAGCTTTTACAAACTGAAAGATAATACATATACTACATATTAATTATTAGATTATATGCACATTATTTAAGCTTATTTTTCAATATTTCATGCACTTCAATGGCTTAAGGAGCCTTGTAACAATCTTACTTGAATTTTATGCATGCAAGCTGTAAAAAAGGACCTAAAATAAGAGATTTTGATTAACTTATTCCAGAAATAGACTATAAATTGGGAGAATGCTGAGTTGCCACCCATTGTCTGGCAACCTTCCTAAATGTATCAGATTTGATGCATAGGGAGGTTCAAGTCTTAGCCAGCCCAACTTCATTCTCATTGCCCTTATCCCTTTCTGCTCTGGCACCCAAACAAGTTGAAACCAGTTCTACACTGAGATGATGACATTTCACATAAGCTTTGAAGTAAAGTGAGAGTTTTCAAGTGTTTTTAATGCAACTTGATTATCTGATAGGATATAAATATGTATATTAACATACCTCCTATCAAAACTGATTTTAACACATACAGAAATAGCATAAAATTCTGTCTGAAAAACAGTGACAAACTGTCCAAAGGAATAAGGTATCCTCATTCCCTTGCAGTAAATCCTTGCTTCTATACCAGTAGCAATTTTGGATCATCTGTATACCAGACTAATATACCCTTGGCTACTGTGCCCAAATCCATCTTCCAAATCCTCATATTGGGAAAACAACAGTGAATGATCTGAAGAAGCTAAATCTGGCCACTATGTAATCCTTAACATCTCAAGAATGTGATTATGATTTGTCCCATTCAAAAGATGAATGGTCCACTTTGTGGGTTCAAGAAATCATTTTTCCCTCAACAGAAAAGCCTATAATAACCTTCTTGAACACTAGTCTGTACATATAATTGCAAAGGGGAAATGCCCAAAAGGACTAAGAGCAGCAGTAGGAGCAGTCCACAGCTTTTGTGATGCTCATACTTGAAATCATCTTATAATGTGAAGTTTTTAAAATTTCAAATATAAGATAATTTTTGTTTTTTAATGTTAATTTTTAAAAAATGCATTATATTCACATTATTATATTTTTATAATTATGCATGCATTTTTATTATAGAATTAACAAAAATACCATTCTTTGAATCTTTTCAAATTCAGACCTGCAAGTTTAACAAAACTCTCAGCTATCAAATAATAATCTTACAACTATGATGTATATCCAGTATATAGCAACCCTGGTTAAAGTGCCCATATCTTACCCAAAATACCTCTACAAATCCATAGGTTTTACAAGTCTTCATAACAATAAAGTCTGTATGCAATTTCAAAATCAATCCCTTGTCTAACATAACACTAAGGACTTCAGAAGAAAATTGTAATCTTTTGCCAAAGAGTGATGGTTCAGTAAGTCCCATCAACTGTCTTCTTCACATAAAAGATATTTCAGTCTTTGCTGGATTAATAGTTAATCCAACCATACCACACCAATTTACAAAATATACAGAGAATTGTCTGAAGCATTACAAATAGTCCTGGGAATCAGAAAGTTTTTACCATAATGTGCCAATGACAAACTTTCCCATTTTGTCATTGGCACAGCCATCAGTGAAGAAACCCTTCCCTTTAAGTACTCCAGAAGCTGTCTATAGGTGAGAAGAGAATATCCTTCTGCAGACAACCTGTCAGTGAATATCTTAAATTTTCCCTCCTAGAGTATACTATAAATAACTCATATGCTTCAGCAATCCAATGAATAATTGTTGAAAAAATTCCATAAATGCTTGCTGCAACACTGATGTGCTTGAAAGAAGTCAAGTTAACTAACCCTTGGATATCAAAAAATGCTTCTAAGGCAATTTTCTTGTATTCAATTGCCTTCTTAATAAATGACACAATCTCATGGAGGGAATTTTCAGTCAATTTGCAAGAATGATAGCAAATCTGCTACAATGTAGAGGAAACTTTATTAAAGCCCCAACCCTAACAAATCTATTCAATAGCCTTTCCATTGTTTTCAATAAGAATGATATCAGGCTGATTGACAATAGGAATTAGCCTTGGTATAAAAACTGTGCCCAGGCTTAGGTATAAAAGAAACTCTTACAGGGTTGCCACTCAAACAGAATACTAAAATTCCCTGACTTTTCCAGGTTTTCCAGGTTATTTTACAAAAAATTCCAGTCTTTTTCCACATTAGCATAATAGATAAATATTAATTCACAAAATAGTTAAAACTAAAGAATAAGTAAAGAGACAAGTTCAACATTAGTCATTTAAAACAGGCCTGCTCAAGCTACAGCCTGTTGCAGTCTTCTTTGAGCATGTGAGATGATTTATATATTGACAAGTGTCTTCTTTATAATGAAAAAAAAACTTTTCTTCTACAGTTTAGTGTTGATTTTTAAGAAACTTTTATGTAATTTGACATCTCCCTTATCAAAATTATGTAAATAAAAAAATATAAAAATAACACATTAAATAAAACAAATATTGTTTTATCTACTGTGGGGCTACAAAAAACTGAAAAGTCTCCAGGCAGCCCACAGAACATTTTGGATTGGCTGGGGCTAATTTAAAATGTGCACAAATAATTCATTTAAAAAGCATCAATAAAAACTTAATGTATAATTGAGAACTTGTAGTTCTGTTTATTAACTATGAAAAGTTGTTATAACAAATTGACAGTTTTTAATTTATTTTAATTTTTAAAAAAATGTTTAAATATTTACTTTCATGTTTTTTTTAGTTCTATAAAGATCATTCAAAACTGCTTGTAGCCATGGTTCAATGAAGAAAGATCACTGAAGATTGATCTTTTTATCTGCCCAATCAAGATTGAAAGTGGTCTTTTTAAAACTCATCTATAATCAGCTAAATTATCTTAAAACAGAAAAAAATGACTGGTATAAAAGAGATTATTAATACAATCAGAAATTATATAATATTGAATCTCAAAGTACGATTTTTTCGTCGTACTTCATGATTGTAATATTTTTTTGTATTAAATCTCGTTATTTCTCAACATATTACAAATATTTATTTAAGAATTATTTTTTATTTATAAAAAATTATAAAAAGATTATTTACACACTATTATATTTAAAAATGGAAAAATTTGCTAAAATTGTTTAAAATTCCTGTTCATTTAAGTAAAATTGATCGTGGAAACATACTTTTAAAATACCCTAACGGTAGGATTCTATTTTGATTGATTCATGTTTTCGAGGCACCTGCATATATATTAAAGTCGATGTTATATGCACGTAAATGCATATTAACATCGACTTTATCTAGCACAAAAATGCGACAGGCATTAAGGCACGCTACAACGCGACTTCTTATTCATAGATGAATCGCACTAACCATAAAGTCAGATGTGAAAACGCAAAGCAGTCAAAATAGAATTCTTACCATTTTAACCAAAACTAGATCAAACAGTGTTACAGTGAATGCTTCCACTTTTATTCTGTCGTATAATTTGTTTACAACTTCTGGCCACAATTTAATAATATGACATCAATTAGTATTTAAACGCAGGGAACGTTTACTGTCAATCAAGATCGTTTCCCGCCAGTTTCGTTAACAGTTATAAGTTAAATCAGTATTTTAAAAAAATTGTTATCATCTATAGAAAACAAAGTTATTTTAACTGAACTGAATAAAAAATAAGATTTATCAGTATTCATAAAGCACACTTCTCGGCACAGAAACATATGAGTAAAAATTTACTTCATCTCTAAACGATCAGTCCTGTAGTTGCCTATCACAAACCTGATCAACTCTACACATTAACCAACTGGAAGGAAAAGATCGGAATTAGACCATGGTCTATGAATATATATTTATAGACCATGATTAGGCAAATCCACACCTAACCCTAACAAGAACCTAAATAATATTTTAATTGAATTATGAAAAGATGACAATCAAATACTGATGAGAATACAGTTTTTTTTTTTTTAAATAAATCTTTAATACAATGAAATATTCGATTTGCATTATTAATCATTAGGCGGCAACATTTTAATTTGCAATGTGACGCATCTAACGCCAACAGCTATGTTAAGTTCTTGCCTAAACAGTGAGATTAATTATGAAAAAATTGAGAAAAGATTTTCAGTTAAATTATTATTTACAACCACGTATTGGATATAGGCTCTTATTTCAGGTTCATGTTAGGATTATTAACGCGACATATCTAACTCAGAGATAAACTAAATTCTTGCCAACTCAAAGTCTACGGCTTCTTTTGTTATTAGCTTATTAACACTCGCTAATCTTAGGATACAGCAAACGAGGAATAGTGAATGAATTCATTCACTTAAGTAAACGTCGTAAAGAATGCCACCCAACGCATTCATTCATCTTCACAAAAGTACCCTCACTAGCCATTATATCAAAGCAAGTTCGAAAGTGTTCGATCAAATGACTGTTGATAGTACATACGGATATATATTGATATATAAAGGGCAAATCATACGCATTTATTAATATGATTTGTCATTTTTAATAGATACTGCATGACCATGGAAATTAAATCTTCATCTCATAACATACTTGCAGAAAAATAAACTTTAATCACACCAGTTATCTGAATCAAATTATCTAAAGTACTCATAACATTAGTGAACTTGAGTGAATGTCTACTCGCATTTGATTCATTTAGATGTGCAAGGCGAATTTTATACTGAACACCAAATAAATTTGACTGAATTCGTTAGCTGCACGCTCTTTAAACGTTTCCTGTGCTACAGCCTTGAAGCAAAAATACACAATATATCACATCCATCAAATCAAGCACGTGAAAATCGCAAAATTAAAGTTGGTACAAGCTACAGCATCATAACACACTTCTGCAGTATGTGATGCGATGTGTCTGATTGCTTAAAAGTGAAATAAATTTTTTACTTACACACATTTGATTCATTTAGATGTACGGCAAGGCAAATTTTATACCGAACACCAAACAAATTTGATCAAATTCATTAGTTGTACACTCTTTAAATGCTTCCTGTGCTACAGGCTTGAAGCAAAAATACACAATATATAACATCCATCAAATCCGGCACGTGAAAGTCGCAAAATTAAAGTCGGTACAAGCTACCGCATCATAACACACTTCTGCAGTATGTGATGCGATGTGTCTGATTTCTTAAAAGTGAAATAAATTTTTTACTAAAAATCGTCTGATTACATGGATGCTAAGTCAACACGCTTGCAGATTTTGTAAGCTCGACCTTGACGAAAGAACTAATGCAGACAGTTTCGCATAATCATCTCTTTCATGGAGCGACAAAATGCTGCGACATCGTCATTTTTAGTGCTAAAAATCGCTTGAAACATATAACTTCAGAAAAAATTTCTGTGATTTTTCCAGGTTTTAGGAAAAACAGCAGTTTCTCTGACTTTTCCCTGATATTTTAACCCAATTTTCATTTTCCCTGACTTTTCCCAAAATTCCCAGTTTTTGCTTGATTACATGGATGCTAAGTCAACACGCTTGCAGATTTTGTAAGCTCAATCTTGAAGAAAGAACTAATGCACACAGAGTTTCACATAATAATCTCTTTCACGGAGCGACAAAACGATGACAACCCTGCTCTTACCTATCTCCAAAACCATGGAATATAGCCAAAAACTAGACAGGGTCTGAAGACATAGGAAAGGTGAGGAAATAAAGTTCTGTTACAAAAACACTAGAAGACTATCATATAGCCTAGTAGACTTAAAGGGCTTAAAGTTACTTAGAATCCATTTAATACTTTATTGATTGATTACTCATTTAACAAAGTCTCAATTCTTCATGACATGATAAACATGTCCATTGAGATCTGGCTGTCCTTGTGAAAAAAATGATCCCTCAATCAAAGTAGTCCCAGGAAAGTGTACTCAAAAGAGTTCCTTTAATGAATTTTTGCAAGTACTAGTCATTCTGCCATCTGGCAGTCCAATAGTACTAAATTTATAATAATTCCTTTTGGTATTATCTTCACTAGTCTTGATATGTCAAATATTTCCTCAATTCCCTGACAATATTTTTTTCAAAAGACCTTTTTACATTCCTAACGGATTTATTATAACGACATATAGACAAGAGCACTTCTATGTGTGGTCCATTCATCTGTCCTTTTAGATTTATTAAAAAGTCTAACATTGTCAAGATTTTTATTCCATCAGAACTTGCCTTGATGAGCCAGCAGCCTTAATCAGACAGTTTTAATGATAGGACAAGAAAGAATTCTTGTTGAAACTGGTCAACAGTTATTTATCTTTAAATGCAACACTGAGTAAAATATGCTCTGAATACCTCCAAGATTAAACTTAAGGTCTCTCTAAAAGAAGCTCAATTAGTTTTCCCTGGGTCTGTGTATATTACCTGATTGGATAACATATCTGTTATAGATTAAAGCAAATGTATATGATCCCAAGTAGAGTTCATTAGATATATGCCAATCTTCATTTAGGTTATAAACATTTTTAATCCCTAACATTAGATCAATGATCTCCTTTCTGTTTTAATAGAAAGGTAGGTTTATTGCAGTGCCAGATTTATAGTTTTTAAGTCCTAAGCTAACAAAAAAACTACAGCCCCTTCCCTATTTTTTTAATTGTATAAAAAAGATACACATGTCTATTTACATAGGTTATTAAGACATAGCAAAGTCTTTATTAAATTATTTAATTTTAAGATATATACAATATAAATTAAACAAAATATAATATAAACTAAAAATATGTTAACCTTAAACATTATATTCATTGAAAATGAAGCAAATCTAAAAACACCCAATAGCAATTAAAATTGTAGATTCTATCATTAGTAAGTGATCAATATTTCCTTATCACTTTCAAAAGATTCCATTTTCATTAATAAAAGTAAATAACTTTGCCCCTTACAACCATCTTGACAACCTTTGATTGCCAGAGGTGAATTTCAATCGCTTTTTTACAGGGTAGCATAAAAAATTTTTCTCTGTTCAATTTTTTTCTTAAAATTTAAAGGCCCCCTGAAAGCTGAAGTCTCAAGCTTTAGTTTATTTAGCTTAATGGTAAATCCAGCATTGGTTCATTGTCGTTATTTAAAACAAAAAAAATTAGTACTTACTAGGAATTCCAGTAAGTACTCTCGTCTTTGATTGATATATTTGCTACCCCAAACTAAATGATGAGAATTAGCATCCCAGCTTTTTGGCTTATTTTGCGAAATACTCAGCATAACAAGTGATGCAATACCAAGTTCTAAAAAGCTTTTATTCAGAATTTCTGAAAACTACTAATTCTATTGACAAAACTCTACCAAATGTACAAAAATTGTCAGTGGAAGTTTATCCTTATAACAAGGAAAATAATAATAATTATAGAGCACTAATGGCAGTAGTGACTTCTAAAAACAAATTTATTTCAAGATAACATAGTACTTTTGATCTAATACCAAGATCATCCTCAATGTATATAGTATTTTTGTTATTTTATTATTGTTGAAGTGTTTTAGGCAGTTTAAAGTTTGTTTCATATGAACAAGGAAAATATATAATGGAAACAGTAAGTTCCCTGCTACCATAATTTCTTTCAAGCTTCACCCATAAAATTATTAGATCTGTAGTATAGAAATCCCATATGCATGAAACATTTATACAGGATGGTGCTAAAGTACCTTCATGATTTTTAATTTCAATAATTCTTTATGGAATTAATATTTATTGAGTTTCTCTTTTTCAGATTAAAACAAATACTCAAGAGTTTCGATATGGTACGCAATTTCAGCCCAAAGAATAATCGGGCCCTATTTATTCCAAGATGAAGTTGGTCACACACTATCGGTAAATGGAGATCAATACAGGGAAATGCTGAAAAACTTATTTTTCCACAACAAGAAGATCATCTAGTTTCAACAAGATGGTGTCACTGCCCATACTTCCAGAGCCACAATTGCTCTTTTGAGGACAATTTCCCGAATCGATTAATTTCGAGAAATGGAGACTTGAGATGGCCCCCAAGATCTCCAGATCTCACTGCTCCAGATTATTTTCTTTGGTGTTATCTGAAAGAAAGGGTTTATGTAAAAAAGCTGCAATGCTTGGAACAACTTAGGCGAGAGGTTTTGGGGATTATCTCAAGAAACTTTATGAAAGGTCATGGAAGATGTGCTGAAAAGAACTCATATTTGTCATCGCGGACATCATTTTTCGTAAATAATTGAAAAAACTTCCAGAAACACATTTTGTATTATGAGTTTCAAAATATAAATTTACTTACCTTTTCATATACTTTTTTTAATTTAAAATTGTGAAGGTACTTTTGCACCACCCTGTACTAATTTGGAAAAATGTCCAAGGCCATTTTCATTAATAAAAGTAAATAACTTTGCCCCTTACAGTTAAGCCTTTATATTTGGCACTTATAATGCCAAGGCTCGAGTAAAAGAGAGGTTATAACAACCCCTCATGAACCACTGACTCAAAGGGCAGAAGCAGCTCTAGAGTGCTGGAGATTGATTTGCACCAACCTCAGACCCATGACACTATAGTGTCCTAAATGGTATATCTAAAGACCCAGTAGAACTCTCAGAATTCCAACCACTGCCTTATGATCTAAGAGTATTTAAAGTATCAAATACATCTCAATAGAATATAACTCTGGTTGAGTGCACAGAATCATACTTGTAGGTCTACTGTCCCCAGAAAGAATAATAGAACTTAGAGATCTAGTTCTTTTACTGGTATCAAAAATTCTAGCAGAGGGCCCAGAGAAACTAATTGGGAAAGATGCTTTAGTAACTGAAAGAATCTGGTACCACTACTTTCCCTTTTAGCTCAAAAAGATGGATTACTTAAAAAGTTGCCATCTAAAAATTTGTTTTTAAGAATCATTTCATTTATTCATTTTCCCGTGGTTAGGTAACCGTTGGTGCTAGTCATTGGTTCTTGTTGCTGTTTTCCATTGATTCTGGTTCTGGGCGCAGTGGAAGGCTTCTTGGGCACTGCATTTGCACCAGTCGGTGATATTGTCCATCCAGGTTCGTGGGGGCCGGCCTTGTTTGTTTTTGCCATTCATTTGTAAGAACTGTAAGAATCATACAAGTCTAAAAAACTGGAGGAAGAAAAATAATCACCACCTGATTATCCTCCAATACAAGTGGATAGTTAATTAACATGAGGTTTCATTTGATGCCTTGAAGGGATCATTCATGATACTGCATCTTTGGCTACTCCAGTACCACTCAACTATTGATATGATATGTTGCACCTTGGTTTGGTAGCATCAGAGCTCCAATAGCTAGGGGAAGAACTCAAAATTGAGACCACTACCCCTGTTGTCCCCTCTCTGAGAACACACAATTGAAATTATTGAAGGATTATTTTTCTTAGTTATTACTAAGATAATGCATTTAGCTATGGAAACCTTGTAGGTTTTTTATTTTGTGCTTTCTTACTATAATGTTGTGCAATTTTGAATTTGTAATAGAATGTTGGAAATTGTTCATTTTTTTAAGTTAGAAAGGTGATTGTAGCCAAAAGTGCTTTAAAATTTTGATTTTGTTGTTGTTTGTAAAAATAATAAACTATTCTTCTTTGGAGCTTAGTTGCTGTGAAATTTATTTTATTTCACAGTGTACAAATGATGGAGTTTCTGAGGAGAAGTTGGAGCAAGATGAATTGGGAGAGGGAAAAGTGTTGAAGAGGAGAGGAGTTGGATAATTGGTGCTAACCAGCATAGTTGTGTGGTTCCTGGTTGTATGACAGACTATAACTTACTGTAATTCTAATAAATTAAAATATAAATGTAACAGTTCTAATTACAAACATACAAACAAACACAGGTACGTGCATATGCACACATATGCGTGCACTCTATCTGAAATGTAAATTCATTAAATTTCCATGATTTAGTTTATTACAATATTTGAGAATTAACTCAAAAATCCTTAATTCAATCTCAGAACAAAGAATTTTTATTTCAGATAGTTATCTTTTTATTAGATGGTTAGTAATATGGAAGAATAAAGTTTATTATTTTTACAAACAACAACAAAATCAAAATTTTAAAGCACTTTTGGCTGCAATCACACATTAGTTAAATTTTGAGTAATAATTAAAATTAGTAAGTAATATTTCATTATGAATTGTTTGGATAGATTTGTTTCTTTTCATTATGATTTTTCCTAATAATTTACTATACTGATTTGAAAAGTTTCTCAATCTAAATTTCCTTTAAATAATATCTGATAACACAGAATTTATAATTTTTAATTTTATATTATTTTTTACATTATGATTAATTGTAACCAATATTATATAATTTATTTTTTCTAGAATAAATTATAATTTGCCATTTCTCTTGAAAAATATACAAAGATATGAAGTGATCTAATTTAAGAAATAACTGATTAAATTATGTTTTTATTGATTTCAATTATTCATTTTAGTAATGTTTATATAAAAACTTTAAATTCATTATCAATATAAAATATATTAAAGAGCATTAGCTTTCATTGTTTATTGAAAAATAAAATGATTGGGAAACACTGTTTTAAACTATTTTTTACCTTTACCTGTATATTTTGAATTAAAGGGTGCAGCTTTCATTGACAATAAAATTGATTCTTGTGGCCGGATAGAAGTTATTCCTACATTGTAAAAAATTTAAAATTAATCTAAAACTAAGTTTTTCATGTCAAATTATAAATAAAAATGACAATGTTACTAAATGATTTAACTATTTTTTTTCAGCATTTATAAATTTTTCTTAGAATCTGAAAATATTTTAAAGTTAAATAACTAAATTATATCCAAATAATTCTAATTAATCTGCCATATTTAATCCCTTGAATCTTTAACAGAAATTTTAATGATTTGAATTAATTTAAACTAATTTTAGCGCCATCTCGTAATTAGAATAGTAATTATTTTATTAAATCAATGAGTGGCGCCATTTATTAATTAATAATTAAACTAGAATTTTAACTAATTTGTCTGAAGAAAAAATCTGCCTCGGCCCGGAATCAAACCAGGGAACTTCGGGCTAACGTCCTGACGTCATAGCACTACACCACCGAGGCCAATGAGCGGACTAATTCTCCAGACATTAAATTCCCTTGAGGTTTGTTTAGTATAAAAAGTTTAACTAAATTATAACTTATCCTCATAAGTCTTTGACTTATCTCTGCTTAAATCTATACATAACACTCAAACAGCAATATAGCAGGGAAACATATTCTTATTCATTATAAAAACTCTAACACACTTTATGTGAAAGGACTTTCAGCCTATTTCAGCCCACTTCAGTTATATAAATTGCTAAAAAATACAAGCTATAACATCACAGAATAAGTTGTTCATTCCAGAAGGAATTTGAACATTTATTGTTATGAATTTATTGTTATGAATTTGAACATTTATCGTAATATCAAATACAAATTTAAACAAATAATTTTTTAACTAATTTGCACTAAATTAGCAATATACTAGGCCACAGTATATTTATTATCGTAATATCAAATACAAATTTAAACAAATAATTTTTTAACTAATTTGCACTAAATTATAAATTGTTCATGTATTAAAAATTGTCTTATACGTTGGCATCTTTCTTGTTCTTCAGTTCTCTCACACTAGCACTATGCTGCTTTTATTTCTACAAGAAGAAAAAAGGAGGTATATAGTAGAGCTTATACGAAACCTGACTTTTGAAAGAACCGGTTTACAAATTTTTACAAAAAAATCTTATATATATATATATATGATTAAATATATATATATTATAATAATTACAATTTTTATCATTAAAAAATTCTTTTGATTTTCTACCATTCTTATCTGTTTTTTCATCATCCCATTAATTAGTAAAGATGCTAGTGTTAGGCACATAATGTTTTTATGATAAATCAATAATTTCTCGTCATGCCATCTATCCAGAAGTTTTACAACTATTTAAAAATAATTATTAAATGTTACTTATTTACTATATATATTTATAAATGAAATTTATATAACATAACTGTAACTTAAAATCGCATCATTCTATACCATTATAATAAAATTTTTATAATTTTTTTTTAATTTTATTTGATTATTAATATTTTAAATAATTTTTCCAGCATTTTCGCATCGCATAATTTATTAAAATGCATAAAACATAAAAATTAAATTTAAAAATTACGTAAAAATAATTAATTTAAATATTTACTACCCTTAAGTACGTTACGCCATCTCTCGACAAGCAATGCAAATAAAATGACGTAACAATCAAGAAAAAACGTAATAAAATCGAACTAGAATAAAGAAAAAAGAATATAAACATAAAAATAATTGAATTAAATAATATATAAAAAAATATAAATAGAATAAAAATGCATCAGTATAACAATTAAAGTATTTATTTGCATATATAACCTTAATAAAAAAATAATAATTTTAATAAAAGACACGTGAATTTTTATTTTTAAATGTTACATAGAAATATTATTATCTATATTACTGTGAAAATATAGAGCATTTTATTCTTTAGTCTATTGTATACAGTAAAGAATAGAATGCTCTATATTTTTTACAGTAATATTATCTTTATTCTATTGTGTAGAGTAAAGAATAGAATGCAGACTTACAACTGATATAATACTTTGAAATATGTAGGTTTTATTCTTTACTATAGTTCGTTTCAATATTTCTAGAACATCATTCACATGATTTATCATTTATAATAAATAATAAACTTTATTTGGTACTATAAAGAATGTATACAGAATAAAATGACTGAAAATGAGCATGGTTACAAATGAATGCAAATAATAAATTTAAAGGAAAAAGGAATCGAAAATTAAATCAAGCAATAAAAATAAATTGTCTTCGAATGCTTTATACGTCATGATATTATCGATTTATATATATATATATTTTTTTTATTATTTAATATTTTATTCAAGATTTTTCAGAAAGTGTTTCGAATGGAGAATATCGTTCAAAAAATTGAAATAATTGAGATTTGGAGCGTAAGGGGACATCATTTTTGCTTTAATGTCGACATAAAAGAGATATTCAAGCATACATGGCTAACAATTTCAGTGCCATTATTATAGCAAAAAGGGCACAAAAAAAGGACAGAGACTTTCTTTACTCCTCCATAATTTTACTGCAATATAAAATCAAGAATTCGATTTTAATCTTTGAAATTAAATATTTCGATAAATTTCTTTAAGATAGAATGATAAAAATTTGTAATAATTTTAAAAATATGATAATTAAATCGAGTGGAAGGTAATTCAACATTGTTATAAATGTATTTTTATCTTATATTTCGAAAGATAAAATCCAATTTTTATCATATGATGTGCTTCATACAGGAATATTAATCGATTAAATATCTTTCTTTATAAAATAATTATGGAAATATATTCAAATTTAATATAGATATATATATATTTTAATTATTTAACTATATAAAATGTGAACAAAAAAATAAAACAATTATTAAACAAGTCATGTAGCACATTTCCAAAAT
This sequence comes from Olivierus martensii, assembly GCA_000484575.1. NCBI lineage: Eukaryota > Metazoa > Arthropoda > Arachnida > Scorpiones > Buthidae > Olivierus > Olivierus martensii. Next base: position 15,675 of record AYEL01018220.1, read on the forward strand.
AACAAATGGCAAAAAGTTAAATTTCGTCATATTTTAATATTAAACACTAACAAATATGTGGCTGAAATAATTTACAAAAGGAACTTTAATAGAATTTCACAAGAATTCGAGAAATCGTCAAACAAAGCAGCTGAGTAAAGAATGAATAAAATATGTCAAATATTTTAACCAGTTTCAACTATAAAATTGAACTTCTTTGATAATTGTTAATTTACTTATATATAAATATATATATATATTTAGTTTAAATTTCACGAAAAAATCTGTCCAGTGGGAAGAGGATTGTTTTATGTGGACAGATACGCTCACAGAAATGAAGATAATAGCAACTTCTTCGCAATAAAGTAGCGAACGTGTTTGAAAAAATGTTGACTATAAACAGAATTAACTATCATTTTATTGTTTGTAGTATACTGTAACATTATTTGTTATTTATTTTTATGGTTATACTTTTTTTTTAAATATGGCGCAATAATAAACCGCTTTAATAAATAAATTTATCTTAATGAACCTAGATTCAGTTCGTAGTAAAAGTTTAAAGATAAGTATTGACACTACACTACATAATAAACTTTCTAAAGAGTAAAACTGCATTGGTGTAATAATTATGATCATTTTGTATGCGATTTTATTCCGACAAAAGGAGACATTTTTAGAAAATTTTACAGTAATTAACATTATTCTAACGATGCAAACAAAAACCGTCTTAATTGGGTTACATCAGTTCGTCTATCTCTGTTATTTTAATTATTATTCTTTTGTTAACATAAATAATAAAAGATTTTAAATTTAAAATTTAAGTAAATAATTAAAAATTAAAACTTTCGAACGGCATTTTAGTGGAAACAGTTCAAATTTCACATTTCACGCCATCCAATTTAAAGCCGTAAAATTGGTCGAAATCCCACTTATTGAATATAAAAAAAAAAAAGAAAATGATATTTTCGCAAGAAAAAAAAAAGGCGTTAGAATAAAAATGCATAAATAATTTAGGTCTACTATTCATCACTTTATAAAAGGACAAAGTTATAAATGTCGATGTTCTGTTAGACATATGACAAATCTAATCTTTGGTGAAAATGATAGCTGATGCTTTTATAATCAGCCCATCCCAATCCAATTTATAACATGACACATATTTAATTTTCAATTTATTTTTTTTTTTCGCCTTTCTAGTAAATGTGGTTAACATTTTCGATTTTTAAATATTATCTATCAATCATATAAAAAATGCAATTTTTTAAATCCATTATTTGTTATATATATGCATATAAAATAATCATCAATTTTTTAAATTAATTTACATGCGAATGGGTATATAACTCACGAAAACTATTATTATTTTTTTAACAGATTTTTTTTTTTCCTGCTTGAGATAGTTTCATATTTCGTTGATAGATGGTAGCACAATGAAATTTTCTTGTAGTTAGAGAAATTTTTAAAAGTGAAAAAATTTAATTCATTATTACTCTACGATAAGTTATCAATATTTTTATACTTTCTACGAATTTTTTATTTTATTTTTTTCCTGGCCGGAATATCGTTTTATTGAAACAATTGCGAATGTTTGAAGAATGCTTTGATGTTATTCAATCCAACAGTGAGAATAGGATAAAGTAGAAGATTTTCCCCCCTTCTCTTCCTTTTCTTTTTAAAAAAAAAAAAATAATAGAAAATTTTGGACAATTTGATTGTATCGATGCAAGGAAAATAAAATTGAATTTGATCAATTGACAACAATAGAACAACTTTTGGATCTTTTTTTTTTTCTTTTTTTGTCTTTATTGAATATGGAGATTTTTGTGTGGATCAATTTTGACTTTGTTATGGTTTTTCGAAAATTGAATATTCTATTTGAGCATGGAAACAATTTCCACCGTTTTTTCCTTTTTTTTTTACTTACCTATATTTAATTTTATTGCATCCTTTATCCAACTTAATCCAATACAATAAAAGAAACTGATCTGTTTATAAACATTGTTTACATGATTTGTATATCAAGTTCGCAAACAATATATCACGCCAAACTCTTATTTTAAATTTGGCAGAGCTTTTGGCCACTTTAATATAAGTAATGCATCTATCTTACTGCAAAAACATTTATCAAAATGAAACCTTGTTAATGCTTCACTCGCAAGAGAAAAGATTTTAATTACTGCATTAATTTTGTTAAAAAATATTCTTTATGTGTTAAATTGAATTTTCGAGCTGTAAAAATCAGCATTACTCCTATTTATATCCAAAATTTTAAATCTGATAACTTCATTAACATCGTGCAAGATTAACAGGCGATGTAAAGTTATCAAATTTTCATTCCTTCGTACAGATTTCGGATTTTTTGTTGCATTAGAATTTTTTAGACACTTTAGAAAGTCGTAACTTTTAATATTTTCTGTCTTATAAATTTTATATAGCTGTTTAGCTATCAAAAGTATCTTATAAACGTAATAATTTATAGTAAAAATATCATTTATACTATTTAAGATGCATTAGAATTTTTTAGACACTTTAGAAAGTCGTAAGTTTTAATATTTTCTGTCTTATAAATTTTATATAGCTGTTTAGATATCAAAAGTATCTTATAAACGTAATAATTTATAGTAAAAATATCATTTATACTATTTAATTCATTGTATCAATGTTGTTAAATAAATAATTTATGTATATATTGACATCAAAATAAATTCTTAAAATAATTCTAAATTAATAAGAGTAATGGGTTATTACAGATTTTATAATAAGGAAAAAATAAGACATAGAGACAGAGGGAGAGAGAGAAAATAATCATTGATCAATTCCAAATAAATATTAAACATGTCAACAATTTATCTTCGTTAAATTTCGCAAATAACAAATAAATACTTTTTGTATTAAATTGATATCAAAAATTGAACAGAAATTTATTCAAGGAAGAAAATATAAAGGATTATCAGCCAGAACCTGAAAGCATTAATCTTTTTTCTCATTGAAGCTATTTATTCTTGTATCGCTGCTGACAAAATTTCTTTGAAAGCAATTTATTTTGAATAGAGAGGAAAAGAAAAAATAAAAAACAAAAATAAAAAGAAGATATTTTTTCCATGTAATTTGCTGGAAAAATATTTTTTTGATAATCTCTCTGTTTCGTTGTAATTTTAAAAGTTTTACTTTATAAATTAAATTCGTACTATATATTCTAAAATTTTATACATTTATAATTGCATACTCCGAAAAATAAAAATATATGTGTGCAATAGATAAGCTATAGAATATATTTAAAAATTTAATTTAAATATAGCAAAAACTATGGGATTAAAATAGGAGCGAAAGAGATTGTTGTAATGGCATTCTGCATAATATATTTATGGATAACTTATTTTGCCATAATAAATAGTAACACAATGCAATCAGGTCATTGAAGGATCTTTGCTTTTGCCTAGTTTCTATCTTGTCATTGATTAAAACATTAGATGAAAAACACGACATGGGAGGAGAGGTGACACATCCTAGAAGTTTGACAACTACTGACCAATGAGCAATCAACACGAAACTTTATCCCTCTTGCAATTTTGATTAAAAACAGATAATTATTCATCACATTTGAATAATAAATTCGACTTCCTTTATAAAAAAAAAATTATATATAGTTCATTCCACATTTATTACATTATTTAAAACAGTGAAAAATATATTAATTAAAACCCGTGATGTTTCTCTCTCTTTCTTTTTTTTTTAACTGAATGATTCACAGAATTTTAGTAAAATCTTTGTTATCGTATCAAAATTTTACCCACTTTCACCTGCCTATAGATTCGCATACCTCGCAGCATCAACATTGCATGAGATTGAAGTTGGTTATCCTTAGTCTGTGTGACATTGAAGGGACAGGTGGAGATATAAAAGAACTGTTCACGTATTTTGAAGCAATATTGTAAATATTCTATGTGCTACAAAACTAAAATTCTGAATAATTTCGACATTCCCTTTTAGATAAGGGAAAAAGATATCGTGTAATCTTCTATACCGCAAATAAAGTGTCGAATGGGATTTTATACAAGCATATATTTTAAATTAGTTGTAGCATGTATAATATAAGATGTTATGTCGAATTATCATAATATAAGTATGTTTTTTCTCTCTCTTTTACAAAAAAAAAAACATTCAAAAATATAATATAAATATATTTAAGTTTTATAAAATTTTCTCTTGAAAAATAGATTTTATTTTACGATATTTTTATTTTAACATATTTAGAAATAAATTTTTATTATAAAAATGGGAAATAGAAAACTTCAATTGGAGTTAAATTTAAAGTACACTTAAGGCTTTCGAATAGCTTTTAAATCAAAAGAGTTCTTGATTAAGAAAGTTCAGATTTCCTGATATTTTTTAATGAATGCAAAATGAAACAGGAAACACTTCTTTCCAATTGATGTGGTCTACGTTTCTCGATATTATTTTTCTGTTTTCCATATTTCTTTAATGAAAAATAAATTAAAAGGGGAAAAAATGTATTCAAATTGCTTTTCGTTCCATAAAATTTTTATATAATAATAATAAAAAAAAAAAAAAATAAAATATATAAATAATTTTATTTATTAATTTATTTTATTAAAAAATTAAAAATATAAAATTAAAAAAAAATAGAGAAATTTTTGCAGTAAATAAACAAATGATAAATTTTATCCATCCCCATTCTACGTCTTCAATTCGATCCATAGAGAAAATAAAAGAAATGATAAAAAATAAAATAAAAGAGGAAAATGTTAACTTTTGTTAAGTGTTCTGGTAGGTTTTAAATCTTTTTTCTCTCCCCTTCTTTACGCCATTTTTTTCTTTTGCTTTTTATCTCTGTTAAATACATAGAAAGGATCCGAAAATTCCTGTTGGAGATTGTTCACTTTCGTTCTCATCATTGTAACTGCGCTTCAACCTAGAAAAATGTCAATATGTCAAGGATTATTCGGTATCTTTAACACCAAGTATCACTGTACACTTTTCCGCTTGAACAATACGTTTGCTGAGATTTCTTTTCGATATGAGAACCTTTAAGACTGGTTGCCCTGATCAGGCAACCATATATCACCGCTTGGTTCAGTGCATGGAAATTATTGCTTAGCCTCTTCCAACACCTTCCGATCTTTTCTTGCTGACTCTGCTGTACTGGCAAAACGATGCCAGAAAAGCACGAAGACAAATTTCTATCAATTTATTTTAAGATGAAACTTATATAATGTTATATTATAGTCATTTAAACGATTTTATGGGATACATCATTCATGCCGTGAAGGCAAAAAGCTTTTTTTTTCTTTTTTCTTTTTTTTTATAAATGATACTCCTTCCCATTTAAATCTTTGATAAAATATTATTAATACCCACTTTTTTCTTTTTTTTATAAATGATACTCCTTCCCATTTAAATCTTTGATAAAATATTATTAATACCCATAGAGAATTTTAGCTATTCGGCATAAAAGTTTTCATTTATGAATTTTGTACGGATATCTTGTATTTTTTAGCGCATCTTCTCATCCACTAAACGTAAAAAATTCGTTTTTAAATTCATAAAACGAGGATGCTTAACGTTAAAGCTATTCAAGGGGCCTTCATCCAAGATTAACTGAGCTATTGATGCCACCATTTTAAGAATATACAGTTCTGTGCCCAGTTGAAAGTTGTGGAGTTAACATTTGCTTTCGTTTTTTTTAATATTGAACAGTTAATTTATTTAAAATATTTCTGCTACTCTGTTTTATTAATGAAATGCATTCGTGATTAAACAGATAAAAGAAATGAGAACTGCATAAGTTTATGATGAGGTCGGCATTGAGCAAACATGATTTTTATGCGTTATTCAGCTGCTATGATGTTGTGCAGACCAGACTTCGAAGACAAACGATGAAACAACGATAGCGATCTGCTTTGCAGCTGTGTAACTTTAGTTTAGTCAGATCTAAAGGAGGCGAGGATTTGAATCCTTCTTGGATTCCTATCGCTCCAGAGAAGAAATTGAGGTATTTAACGAGTTACCAGTAGGTGATGAATTCCCAGGTTTAGAAGGAATAGAGTCTTACAAGATATAGGTCTTAAATAGCTACCCGCATCAATATAGCAATAGAAGTCAACTTCACTGGTTGGAACTGAACTATAAACTGCAGAGGCTCATCCATCCCCGAATTTAACTTGAAGAATAAGAGGAAAGATAAAATAATCTTCAAGATATAGTTGTTAGTTCGACAAATAATTCAATTTAAGCTATGGATGCTTACGGTTATTTTAAAGCATCATCAATTGAAGGAGAATCCGTACTTTTTGATTTTTTCCAGGAAAAACTTAAAATTATCCTTTATCCTTTCGGGAATAAAAGGTGATTGCAGTAATAGAAATTCACGTACAACCAAAATAAGCAGTTCAATAACGAAGGACAGCCAACTGATTAACGGGAGAGAAAAGAGTGAGACTTGAGATAGGAATTGAAGCAAGATTCTCGTATTGGAGAACCGAAGTAAATTCGGAAAGCTAAAACAATCTGTTAGAATAGCTGAGTGTAGTTCCTTGATGGCTTCATTGCCCTACTTTAAAGTACAAAGAAACTAAGCTGGACTCGAAGAGGAAGAAAAAGGCAATCATGATTATTATACTTATAGTAAGGCGAATTTTCTCATCAAGACGAAGAGTCATTCGTTTATAAATTGCTAACTAAAATTGGCTCATTTTCTGCTGCAAAAAGAAAAAATAAAATTGGACAAAGAAATATTTTTAAAACGTTAATCAACCGTAAAATAATTATCACTTATATACGGTATATTATCATCATCATTAAAGTTAACAAAATTTCTCTTCAAATAAATTTCCAATTATATTAATCATTCGTAAATGCTTTCATGAACTATTCGAAGAATAAGAATTAGTGGGCCTATGATATATTCTTCGAAAATTTGATGACTTCAAGATGTTAGCTCGTTTACTCTAGCTGAATTCTCTCTCATTATATGCAAAACACGATTAAGAATATTTTCTGATCACATTCTAGAATTCGAGATATTAGAATTTTATATGCATCCAGTTAGACCTACATCTATAATTTATAAATAAAAAACAACTTAAATTATAAAAACTTTTTTAATCAAGTTTTTATTAACTTTCTGTCTTCAGGCAGCACAAAGTTTAAAGAAAACATATTTTTTAATTATTTATATATTAATTTACTTTATATATTTCTTAAAAAATATATATATTTTTAAACTTTATTATTCTTAGCATCCCTTCACGTACGATGTTCAAAAGCTGCAAATTTTGTTCGATTTTTGTCAAAAGTTATGCGATTTTTCCGAATTACTGACTACTGTATACGTCTACAGAAGGATAATTTATATTGTTTTGATAATTACTGCACTCAGGAGCTGGTGGAAAATCGTCATTAGTGACATATTATCATCACATGATATCACTCTAACGTCATCAGGACGAAGTTATTGTAATAACTTGACTTCTGATTATCTTTTCGTACACAGAGCGACATTATTGTTCACGGTCAGATAAACAGAAGTCAAGTTATTATAAAGACTTTATAAAATACAGTCTGCATCTGTTGATAGGTGTCAAGATTAAAACTAGTGCATTTTGAAAGTCTCCAAACTCAAAAGCGGTGGAAACGTTATTTAGTCATAATCGCCCAGCTTCAAACTTCGTCACGTTATTAAATCCCCATTTATCCTTTTGGTTTCTATCGTTTATGCTAGTCGTCACTAAAAAGGGACTTTTATCTCGTACTGTGTACAAACGATACGATGGAGAGTCGAATGTCGCTGATTCATGATTCATTAGCATTCAAAAAATTCGACATATATTCCGGTCCAGTCAAATAATTCAAGATTACATCAATGGAAATAGGGGATAAGGATGGAGAAACGAATCCACATTTCTCCGAGTAAAGAATCGTGTTATACTTAATGGATCTGAGTCATAAGTGGATGAATTTGTGAGAGTACAATTTTGGATCGCATTGAATAAATGAAAATAGGCCTATGACTTATGTAGACCATAAAATAAATTGTATACCTCAGCGATTTTTTTTAACCATTAATGTCTTGCATTCGGTACATTCTAACCAATTTTTGGAGGTTATAAAATGATTAAAATGCCAGATAAGGAGACAATATAACTAATTATGTTATCCAAACTCTTCAGAATATTCAAAAATTTAACTAGTTATGTCAGAACCGAATCTTTTGCAGAAATTACAACAGTTTTCATTATTTGGACACGAATCAGATTGGCAGTTTGATATAAATTCACAATAGCCAAACAAGTTTAATCAGAATATTTATTAATTTTTAATATTTCCTAGTCTTTTAGAAAATTTTGACAGATGATATAGTAAGCTACAAAATCGCTCCATTAAGCCACACATACGTACTACAAGCCATTTTAAGATTAATATTTATGGTTTCCTTAATTTCCAAAGTTTTGAATATTTAAACAGTTTCTTGTAAAACAAGAAAATGTTTAATCAAAGCAAAAGATCATTCTTTGTTTTGATTAATTTACATATACTTCATAAAGAATAATTTGTAATTTTAATTAAACATATAATTATTATTATTTTTTTTTTGCGAACATTTTATAAGATTAAAATGAACTTTGCCATATTAAAAATATGGCATTGATTTTCTTTTTATAATCAAAACTTTTTTTTATATTTTTGTCAATGGAATCAATTAATTTAAATTAAAATTAATTTTTTATATAGACTATATATTAATATTTAAATCACATCATCTTTTACAGAAATTACAACAGTTTTCATTATTTGGACACGAATCAGATTGGCAGTTTGATATAAATTCACAATAGCCAAACAAGTTTAATCAGAATATTTATTAATTTTTAATATTTCCTAGTCTTTTAGAAAATTTTGACAGATGATATAGTAAGCTACAAAATCGCTCCATTAAGCCACACATACATACTACAAGCCATTTTAAGATTAATATTTATGGTTTCCTTAATTTCCAAAGTTTTGAATATTTAAACAGTTTCTTGTAAAACAAGAAAATGTTTAATCAAAGCAAAAGATCATTCTTTGTTTTGATTAATTTACATATACTTCATAAAGAATAATTTGTAATTTTAATTAAACATATAATTATTATTATTTTTTTTTTGCGAACATTTTATAAGATTAAAATGAACTTTGCCATATTAAAAATATGGCATTGATTTTCTTTTTATAATCAAAACTTTTTTTTATATTTTTGTCAATGGAATCAATTAATTTAAATTAAAATTAATTTTTTATATAGACTATATATTAATATTTAAATCAATAATTCTAAAACGTTTATTTTTGATTATTTGTCGTGTCAAAATAATTCATTCTTCTAGTTTGTATTTTTTTATTTTTAAATATTTATTTTTAATATAATAAAAGAAACGTCAGATCATTTATCATTGCTTTTTTTGTTAAAAATCATTACAAAATTAGAATATAAATGAAATTTCTTTAATTTTATTCACATAAATCTACATTATTTTCCTAAATAAAAAAATACACGAATATAATTACACGAAGATAATTATTATTATTATTATTATTATTATTATCGTTATCTTTTAATATAACCAATAATCTTTTTTAATTATTTAATATCTTCTTCATTAAAATCAAATTAAAAAATTTAATAAATTTTTTTCTTTTTTTTAATCAGAAATCTAAATTTTTCAGAAATTCGTATTTTTTGTTGTCTTGTTTTTTTGTTAATTCGTTATTTAATTTTGTTTTAAATGATAAATTTACGAATGAAAATGTAACTTATTTTAGATATAAAATTCTAATAAAAAATAAAGCATGAAAAAATTAAAAAAAAATTTAATAAAAATCCATCAAAGTAAAATTCCCACTAGACTGCATATAAATATATTTATTAAAGAATAAAAAAAAATATATTTATATATTTATTAAAAATTGTAATAAATTAATCAACTATAAAATGAGTCATTATTTTCAACATTTTTCCTCATAAAAATGGTTGATGCGGAGATTAAACGTGAAGAATTTATTAACATCATGGGAATGTCGAGAAATAATAATAATAATAGTTTTAAAAAAATAAATTTGAAAGATTGAAAAACTCACTTTACCATATTGTCTTTTGATCATTAAAAAAAAAGTAAAAAAAAAAAAAAAGAGAGATGATTGGAAGTGAATTTTCTTCTCATCATTAACTTGAATACCACGTATTACTCAAAATTTTTGAAAAAGATAGTGAAAATTAACTTGAATACCACGTATTACTCAAAATTTTTGAAAAAGATAGTGAAATATCTCTGCATGAATTCGCACCTGACAACTGGCAATGTCCATTAACATCTGCTTCGTGTGAAGTGGCGTGTCTTGGGATATCACTTTTATGTCAGGTAAAAATGAAAGCTGATGGGTAGATGACGTTACTGTTTTCCCTCCCCTTTTTCAGCCATTAGCGAGTAGCCAGTTAATGGTGCGTTACAGGCTTGTGTGACTTAGTCAATTTTAGATGCCGTCTTTTTGAGTTTCCTGAATGCCGTAGTTGCATTAAAGCAGGATAGAGATTCTTTTATTTTCAAACTGTAATCTTTTTGTACTACCATACCGTACTTTCTGGTTTTCTGACAAATATGTCCCTGAGACAATCGAAATGACCAAGAGGATCAACTCTAATGGGACCTAGTCAAGTCAATCTCCAATCTTTTTTATTTTTCTCGTTTTTTCTTTTATTTTCTTTTATTGCCATTTTTCTAAATTGATGCCAAATAATTGACGTTGAAGGAACAAACGAGTGGATTTTTTTTCAGGTATTTTAATATTATTAATTTTTTTAAATAGACAAAAATGATAGCTGTAAATTAAACTTACTTCTAATTTTTAACTTTTTAAGGAATAGGAAAAAAAAATCGATAAATGATTAATTTATCGATTTCTGCACATTGATTAATCGTGGATAGTGGATAGTGACGATTTCCTGTGACTCACGAGTAATTAAAGAGTACACGATGTGATTAGAACTGTTGTGGAAGTTTGGATGCTCCCCCAATGGGACTTTTAATGGGAGAGCTCGATATAGATGCGTGATTCTTTCACCAAATCATCATCCCCATGTCAATCTGTGAAGTAGTAATCATGTTTTGTCACGATAGATGATGAAAAGTGTCTTTAATAATATTAATTTAAATCTAACAAGGTAAAAAAACACGGTTAAATCTTCTCACGAGTAGTTGTAAATATAAGACCTTTCCTCGTATAAAAAAAAAAAATTATAAATTCTACATTTTTAATATATTAATGTAAATGTAAACGCGTTAAAAATTTATGCGCTTTTTTCCATTAAAAGCGCATAAATTTTAAATTTTTGCATAATCTTTAATAGTTTATTTAATTTTATTATAAAAAAAAAATCCATAAAAAGTTTCATCAAACTTTTAAGTTTACACGTATTATTTATTTATTTGTTGTCCAGTTAAATAAAATTTAGGAAAGCAACTAAAGAAAAAAATATATACTGTATATAAAACGTTAAAGAATATTCCAAAAAAATAAGAGAAAATCATTTAAACATTATTGTTGTTTAAAATACGAAAAATTTGGAGAAAATAAAATAAAAGAACAAAAAAATAGTGAATAGTAATATTTTTATGTTAAAGAACAATAAAAAAATGCATATTTGTAGAGAGGAAAATCATTTCTGAAGAAGAATTTTATTGTATAAAGTCAAGATTAACAATATTTATATTTAAATAAAAATCTTAAAAATTTATGTTACGGAGTATAGATTAAAAAGAAAAATAAAAGCAATTTGTTTTCTTTAAAATAAAAGAAGGAGAAAAAACGAATAGTAAAAAGTTCCTTAAAGAAAAACGAGTGAGAGAGAGAGAAAAGAAAAAAAAGAGAATTTTCAAATATACTGAGCGAGATAGGGATAATTTACTGAAGTTTAACAATGAAGAAAGTTTTCCTTTGGCAATATAACTGACATTAAAATGGCAGAATATTCATAAGTTACCAAACTTCTAATGGGATTTCCATCAATATAAAGTGATGCGGGATAGTTCATTGTGTCGGTGGCTACTTTGATGTCAGACCACATATGTTGAGATTGCAAATTCCCATATCCAATAGCCAAACGACAAGATAGCTTTGGATATCTGAATTTATATATGATGCGTCATATACGTGTATAAAGCTGGATATTTTATTTATGTAAATAAAATCACGACTTTCTCACTTTCCAAACTACGTGAATCGTTTTTTTTTAAGATAAATATTTTAAAATATCGCTTTTAAATAATGCATATTTATATTTTTTTAATCATAATTCTTTTTTCTCGTTTAATAATTTATAAACGTTTTGTACATTTAGAATATACAAAAGATAATAAACTGCATTAAAATTTTTCAGTTAGCCACGATTATTTGTCAATTTTAAAGAAAGAAATTTCCTTAAACTGTGTTTTCGGTTATTATAAACTTAAAAAAAAATGTTGGAATTGTTACCGAATCCGAAAATTTTCTCCATTTTATAAGCGTACAGCGTTTAAGCATAACTTTCTACCAATAAAAAAAGGAATGGTTTCAATACAATTCTTAAACGACACAGTTTGGTTCAAACGAATGGACAGTCAGACTTCGTAAGTAACGTATTGGGAATATAGACTTCTATTCAGAGATATCTTTATATTGTCCTATAGAAATAGGATATGCACTTACTTTAGTTGCTTTTCAGATGCTGTACAGACCTTTCTTTCGGATTAAATTTTTAGACTTTACCTAGAGAATCTTGTCTAAAGTCTTAAATTCGTTTACTTCCGCTTTACTTTCATTTTTTTCCCTCATTTTCCTTTTTTTATAACGTGTATATACAGTAACGAATCGAAATTAAAAGTTAAAGAGGAAATTAAATTCGATTTCTGTCGTTAAAGTAGCCATTCTGAAGTTTTCCTTTTCCTATATAAAAATTTCCCTTAAGTAATATTAATAATAATAAAAAAAAAACTATTTATGTATAATTGAAGAGTTTCAGTAACAGATTTTTAAGTTATATGTTACAGGTAATGTACAAATCCAGTTAATGTCAAGGTTAACTGGGAGATGTCAACATTATTCTAGTACAGTGGATAAAGATAAAAATAGAAAGTAATTTATTTCTTTTCATCCTTATCTGAATAATCTCAACATTAACCATTAAGAACTGGATAACGTTGAAGACTATTTGTAAAGCTAAGCACAGACGGCTACAACACACTAAAATAAAATGTGAATTTCTGAACTGAAATGACCATATCACTGATTTAACTTTTAGGAAAAAAGACAAAAATTCATACATAGACATCACTTAAGCAGGTAAAAAAATCCTTTATTAATAGGAACAGTTGTTAGAGAGCAAGACATTTGTCCTCTTTAGCCATTCTGAAAATAGCTACCAAAAATTCATTGATATATTTAAAGATAGACAAAAATAAATTCCAGTCCTTTATCACCATAGCAGCAATATATATGATTTTTGATCAATTTAGGATATAACATTCAAATTCAGCATATAAAAAGTTTTTACCTTAATGAACTGAATTATCAATTAATTTCAAAACTAATCATTATAAATTATAAATCATAAATTAATCTATATTTTCAAGAATACTAGTCATTTAACAATATTTTTATTTATATAGGGAAAGACACTATATATTCTATATAATGTGTGTTTTACATATATAAAAAGCACAAATTTTTTTATTTACTTACACACTAATTTACAATAATTTCAAAACAGAAAAAAAAACAAAAACTTTAATTTAAAATTAGCCCTGACTCAATCAGTTAATTATAAACCATGTGTTAATACATTTAATACATGGTTTGTAATTAACACAATGTATTAACACATTCAGAAAATTTAACAATAAATGTACATAGCATGACATTATACACAAAAACATTAATATATATATGTTCAATAATACACTACAGGTCTTCAGAACACCAAACCTACACTAAGAATATTTTATCTGGAGCTATGTTAATCAGATTTCCTTTTCCCATTTTTTTTAATAATTTCTACATTCACCTATGAATTCTGTTTGTTTCTCTTGCATTTAGCTGAGAACATAGAAATTATAAAAAAAAAAAATAATAAAATTAAAAAACATAATCAAATTAAGAATTAACTTATAAGATAATATTCTACATTTAAAGTTCTACCATCTTATTTATCATTCTAATATATTAAATACAGTATAAATTTACAATATGATATACTATTTTTGATAGATCGTTTGAATTCCCATGTATTATAAAATACAATTTTAGACTATGAGTGGCATTTACAAGAACAATTTTATAATCAATTTTAAACAAATTATTACAAAAATATCATATTTTTCCAGATGAAACATGAATTTATAATTAACTTGTATAAAATTCTACAATTTATTAACCTCTTTCAAGCCATTAATGGCATTTATGTGTGGCAGGGACAAACAAACAAAAAATTTTATAACTGCAATTTCATAGGTCCTAATCAGTTTATTGCAATTGTGTTTAGGGTTTTTGAAAAAGGCAATAATGAGTTTCTGATGACAATTCATAAATGTTTTCTGGCCAAAATTTATTTTTTTAAATCAGGGGGGTTCTTAACCTTTTGATGACTCCAGACCCTCAATGGATTGTCCAATATGGTTCCATAATCCCTTCACTTGACTGTTGAAATAAATCAGCATTCCTTATATTAATTGCCAGTATGACTTCCAAATATGTCAACAGCTTGAATTTACTGTACTTTAGAGATAGAGTCCCATATCCCAAGAAGTATGGATATCCCTGGTTAAGAACTCCTGTTTTAAATGGTTTTTATAAAAATTTATTTAACTGAGTATTTTTTGGAAAATTCACTTTTTCTTCTCTTCTTTCTCCACATTCTAGATTATTGTGTTTATGATATTCTTATAATATGTTGAAATATACATATAATAAGATTCATTCAAGTTAATTACCTAAATTTTTTGTAAAAATTAATTTTTTAAAGTAAACTATAAAATCTTAAAATTTAAAAAATATTATAGATAATCCCAGCATTTTGCTTAATTCTATTAAAACAAGCAATATTTTTTATTAAGCATTGATTTTTTTACTAAATTTTTGTTCTATTTTTGTCAAAAACTAATACAAACAAAGAGCTACTATTAAAAGAGGTATGGCACTTTTATTGTTTTATTGCCACCAATCTTTTCACATGTTTTTCCTGCCAAGCCTATTACTTTCTGAAAATGTGATATTGGAAATGGAGTGTGTGTCAACCATCGGAAAACCAATAAAATCAAAGTAAAGATTATTATAGCAATTTATATATGAGAGGAGACAATTTTTATTATTTATTTACATTATATTTTTTTATATAAATTTTCAAATTTATAAAATATTATATTAAAAATTATCAAAATTAAGGAATAAAAATAAAACGAATAAATTATTATTATTTTTAACTAGAAAGAGAAGTGTGTGTTCATTTTTTAAAAAAGAATTATTTATTTATATAACAAGAAAAATAAAAATCATTAAATGCATAAATGGAATTTAATATTTATACTTTAATTTTCAGCAAACAAAGGAATTATTATTATTTTTAATAAAACTGTGCGATTATTATTATTATTATTATTATTATCATGATTTTTGTTTTTATTCTATTTAAATATTTAAATTAAAATAATTTAATTTACTTACGTAAATAAAAATATTTATGACGACTGTTTAAAAACCAATTTAAAATATTTTATTATTATTTAAAAAATATATAAATATTTAAATATGTTAAAACTGATAATTATAATATATTTATATAAAGAAAAAAACGAGAATTAATTTATTTATTCGGTTTTATTCTCTTTGCACTTTTATTATTATTTCTTTCTTAATGTAAACTATGTATATTGGTTATTCAAAAGTATTAATCAACAGTATATAAGGAAAAGACATCGACGTTTCTCCTTTAGCATCCAAGACACTTGTCAGAAGTGAAAACATTGATTATAGAACTGAAGTTTGTAAGTCTGCCGTAGGGGCTATAGCTAACGATGTCTTGGACATTGCTAAGTGTGTTGTTGTTCGTTAGAGACTGAAGTAACGAAACATAAGTATAAAGAAAAACTTTGTATAGCAACAAAACTGGTTGAAATACATGAAACTTTATCAACAATCTCTTCCCTTTTTTTATAATCAATGACACTTACAGTTTAGTAATTGAAAATGCTTCAAAAATAACTGGAATATGAAGAGAAATATCAACTAAATTCTCTAAAGAGAAAGTTAAAGAATAAAAAAAAAAAAATTCGGTCAGAACGTATTAAATTTTTTTCTATTAACAAAAAAACAAATTTAAGTTTCTATTAGAGTCGAAATTTAAATTATTTCTTTCTTCAAAATTGTATAATTTATATATAAAAACGTAAATTTATATTTATAAAATGTCTGATAGAAGAATTAATAACGAGTACATGATGATAAAAAAAATAATAATTTAAAAACTTTTATGATGATAATTAAATATTACAGGGTTTAATTAATAGAAATATTTTTCGGCTTACAAGACCAAAATCGATTTTTCGCCTAAACTAATAAAATTACCGATTATAATTATTCTCGTATTCAGTAAAACAACATTTAACAAGGATAATAAAAATTATGTTTTTATTAATATAACGCAACGTTTTAATTTTAATATTAACAACACGCTAAATTGTTTTATAACATAAAATATTAAATACTATATTAATTAATTAAAAAAACATAAATAGTAGTAAAGCGTACGGAAACACGTAGAGATAAACAGCAATTTGTTAAAATTACTTCCTCTTTTTCTTTATCTCGATCTATCTTTTTTTTTTTTCTTTGTTGTAAGAAAAATCTTTTTGAATTCTCTCAGAAATTCGATGAATATTTGAAATTTTCAACGTTGATAACCTACTTAAAATACCGAAATGAAGGCGACATAACATTTATAGGATTTGAAAAGTCCATTTTCATCTTATCTAATTCGGTCTTAGAGAGTGTTACGTGCTAGAAAGGTATTATCGTACTCTGTTATTGTCTACGCTAAAATCTGCTAAGTTGTGTGGTGTATCTGTGAAGATGAAACATCTGCTTGAATATTCTTGCATTACCCTAAAGAGATCAGGAGAAAATAGGGTTAACAATGAAGCCAGGTGTTACAATCTAATCCAGACAGAAATTTTGACTTCTAATATTTGAATAGAAATCTAGTCTGTCAATGGAATACATTGATTTTAGCATTTAATCCACTTGAAAACAAGAACAATAACAAGGGGATAAAGAATCCTGCAATGTCAAAAGAGATCTGCATAAACAATACTTCAATTAGCATACTCGATATTGTTGTTAACAATTTACGACTAAAGAGTATTAAACAAAAACAATTATTTAGATGTAAACTCAAAACTTACACGTTTTAATTATTACACTATAGAAAAGTCATTCATATATATATATATAGATATAATTTTTATAATTTAACTTGTTAATTTTGATACGTTCAATTAAATTTTATTAGCGTGTGATGTTGTTTACTTCCAAGCAGATATTTATAAATAAAGAATAAATGTAATATATATATATATATGGACAAATAAGTTGTTATTAATTGAAGAATCTTCTGCAACAATTCATCCGAACTAAATCTTTTACTTGGTAATACTTAAAATTGCCGAATTACGGATGAATAAACATTGATAAGATTAACTAGAAACAAAGCAGATTGAACATCCTTGTAACTAGGTAACTCTTCTATGGAGTAATTGAAATTAAGATATATATAATCTTGTAAAGATATTGCTTACTTCAACATTTTTCTCAGATTGTATTTTCTGTTTTTCCTGAAAGTTCTTGCAATTAATTCAACCATTTTTTTTATATTTTTCTCTGTCGAAAAGAATATTTTCTATTGAGTAACCATTTTTTTTTGTTGCTGCAAAGTACAACAGAAAAAAATAATAGATAATTTTTTTCCTCTTAATCTTCACTTCTTTTTAATTTTTTTTTTCTTTAAATCTGAATCTTAAAAAACGATTTATTTAAAATTTAACCAGTTAGGAAAAATAATAAATATTCAATTTTATATAATTTTTTTTCTTAAATGTCAAAGTTTAACTAAAATTCAAAAAGCCGATATTTTCTAACCTTATCTAGGTTTTTAAAAATTTTATGTATACCCGTAATTAATTACCGAGTTTATTTGTGTCAACTTTGTAATTCACTCGTATACTTATAATGACTTACATATATAATAAAAAATTACTCCTTAAAAAAAAAAAAAAAGGAAATATTTCTGATAGATACAAGGAGCAAGGCTTTCGGCAACAGATTAACTTCGACCAATAAGATTACGGGCAACCTATTAATTGCTATCTCTAATCAAGAAGAACCGTGGGAGTTAATTAACATCTAAAGTTTAACCCTCTTACTATAAAAAAGCGATGTCATAATTCATGAACTGTCTGCAAGTGTTGAAGTGGAAAAAGTCATCTTTCGAGCTGTCGCTAATTGCCTACTTAAAAGATGGTCCAAAGACAATATGGCGTATATAAGTGACATAACAAGGCATAAAATGAATATCTTCATTTAGTATTCAACGTGCTCATAAAGCGTATAATGTATAAAAATTGTTAGTATATCTTATTATCGGTCTTTAATAGAAAATTTGATTTTTATATATTTTTGGCACTTCGGAGACACTCAATATCAATATTTAATTAATTGGTATTTTTTAATTTATTAATAAAGTTTACAGTTTAATTAATTATTTTTACAAATGCAATTATTAATTTTATATGTAAATTAATAATAAAAGAACGAAAATAAATATTTCAAAACAATTATAAAAGGATGAACTGCAATTTATTCTGTTTGTTTACATGTACATGGCAATTAATTTTTTGTATGCAATTATGTATCATAATATGATAGAAATAAATCAACGGTTATGCATCCTGTACTATATTTGAAGAAAGAAATCTTATCTTAATTCAATCACCATTGATTATATCAAATTTTTATTATATTCATTACTTTAATGCAATTATTTTATTGATCAGAATACTATTTTTTCAATAACAAAAATTAGTTTCATATCTGAGGAAACTGATATTACATATAATTTATTGTCACTTGCAAAAAATATGATTTAATAATAAATTTATGGTGTTTTCTTTAAGAAATTTGCAATAAAAAGTTTTGAAATATTTTTGATTTTATCCTTCTTCTTCTGCATATGATTCTACAATAAATAGTTTATGAGTAGAGTTCTATGTTTTGGAATCATACTCTGGGGATAATATCAATATCATTTTATCAATTTTGTTATTATACTATTGATAAAATGTTTTAGTCTCTAGAAAGTGTATATCAGAAATATAATTAATTATTATATAGATAGATTTATATTGATATTTCTAAATTTTTTTTTGCAAAAATTTTATTTTTTATATTTTGGATATAGAAAAACTTTAGCTCAATGACTGGCATGCGATAGCATCCATAATACAGTACATTCTTTTTTTAAAGAAACCATTTGTTTAAAAAACGTGCATTGCTTTAATGCTCATGAAATTTAATTCAATGCACCTTTTCGGCTCTTTTTCATAAGGTATACTGAATATATATTTTCCAATTTTTCAGCAAGATTTAAATTTTTATCGAGGAATCTTTTGCCAAAACTTTCTTGATTAAATCGCTTATATGTTGAGTTTTTACCATGCTTCAATTGAAGAAGAAACCCTTCTTTTTCCATTCGGAAAAATTTTGCTTCCTTTAGAAAGCTTGCTTCTATGTTAAAGAAGTTAGAAGATATGCATCCATATACACATATACCGCCACTTTGTTACTGAAGAAACCAAAAATATATTGCGAAATCGTATTAGTTATGATACTAAAATTGCATTTCTTATTATTTTTTATATATGGCTAACTTTGACAATACTTTATAATTAAATTTATAAATATTTTCAAACTGTAAAGCAGCATATAAAACTTTTATAAAAACTAACGTTAATTTTATAAGATAACCCAATAACAGATAAATATAGTTTAATAAAAAAGAGTTCCATAAAATGTTGCATTTAAATCAAATATGGGAATAAATCTATTCAAAATTTATCAAGCGTATAATTTAACATAATGCTAAACTTAGCTTTAAAAATTCAAGGTATTATTGTAACAAAATAATTTTTTTTATTTAAGTTTATTCCGATTTTATGTGCACAATAAAAATATATCGAGCTAACTGGTTGAATCCCATTATTGAATGAATAAAATATGACGAAAACAATAGCTAATGAAATAAAGGAGATATCGACGAGCCGGACTTGGATTCCTCTGAAAAAAATAATTTATTTCAGTTCTTCATTGCGTGAGAACGTAATTTTATAATTTTCGATAAATTGAACATGTTGTTTCATCTATTAATAAGAGTGCTTTATAGAGAAAAATTAATTCTTAATTCCAGAATTTAATATTATATTCTCTATACAATAATTTCATTTCTCTATGTATTCAAACATATTATCATATTAGTTAAAATATTTTTCCATTTTTTTTTAATTTCCTCGCATCACAAAAACTACAGATTAAATCAGTAAAAATCATCTCTTGGTATTCAAACATATCATATTAGTTAAAATATTTTTCCATTTTTTTTAATTTCCTCGCATCACAAAAACTACAGATTAAATCAGTAAAAATCATCTCTTAAAAAAATAATATACAGGTTATAGTACTGGATACAAATTTCATTAGTGTTACCATAGTGTTACCCAGTCTTTAATTCAGCCCTTTAGTCTAAACGCAGTAATGGGATTCATAGAATATTTTTTTAATATTAAAAAAATAATTCTTTGATAATACTAAGCTCAATAGAAATTATAAATAATGATCGACATATTCAGTTATATGCTTATTTTTTATAATGAAAAATGAAAAAAAAAAAATAATTTTATTTGTTAATTAAAACAGTTTAATAAACAAACTGTTTTACCTAACATGCGATTTGCATAATTGGTTGGATGATTAGTTGTCAACCAACCAATTATGGGTTCGAGAATCGCATAAAAAATATATTTAGCTGTAGTCATTCCAGAACCCATTACAAGATTATTAATAGCATTGATGAGATCATTCGGAAGATTAAAGGATGAGAATCAATGAGTTGGCCTTTCCTAAAAATCTGGAGATATGGGATACGGAATTCAACTCGAACCCTCAAGTAATGGATTTTTATAGAGCAATGAAAATAAAAGAGACCTTTGGTGATAAAAAAGTTAAGATCCATGATATATATATATATATATATGAATATTCAAATTAGTAATAGTCTATAATATATGTTTGACTTAGTCTTTCAGTACTTCTAATTTAACATTTAATGCTATCTAGTACTTTTAAAAAACATGATGCAAGCCCAAAGCGAGCTTATTATTCCTAGATATTCTCGGTCAGAGCATTGATGGATGGAAAATAATGAACCGAGATCGGATTCCCCTGAAAATCCCTTAGAAATAGGATGCGAAAATTGATTATTTATCTTTCGAGTAGAGTTTTCAAGCGATAGCCATGAATGAAAAATTCTAAAGTTTATGTTACCAAGAAGAAAAACTATTCTATAGATCAAATAGAAAACGTTCTCAATAATTAAAGAGAAATCTTTTGATCTTCTGTAACATCATTTCATACTTTAAAAGCATATATTAAAATATTGATAAAAAATTCTTAATCTTCAAAGAAACGATATTTAGAGTTTCCTACATATTATATGTAAATATATTTACTGACGTATTATTTTTGTATGTATTTTTTATAAATTTCATTTAAAAATTATTGAAAACATAATAAATGGTCTTATTCACGTTATAATTTTTAACTGGTAATTTTTATAACGAAATTATTATAATATATTATACTCTAGAACTACAAACAACTCACTTTAAACTTTGGTGATTTATTTTTACTATAAAAATTGAATTTTTAGGAGAAATAATGAAAAGATATTTTATTATGAATAATGAATGAATTTTAGACTACGTATTAGGAAAATGTTCAAAATATTGTCCTCTTAACTTTTTTTATAGAAATTATAAAATTGGAATATATTTTCTTATAAATTCTTATAAGAAATGCGCAATGAGAATATTTATTTTCTGTTCTACATTATATATGTTTATATTAACCTAAATTGTTTTATATAAATTGTTTTAATGGTTCATTAACCTGATTTTTTCTTCTATACCACATGATTTTGAAAAATTTATGTTGATCTACTATCTTATATTATATAAAGAATATAAGAAATCCATTGATCTACTGTTTTATATTATGCTGAGTACAAGAATTATATTAATTTACTATTTTCGTATTATTTTAATTAATTTATTATTTGTATATATGATATGCATTAAGAATTAATTTTATGATGATGAAATTTTCTACTTAACAAAATTTGATATCGGTTGTAACAATAAATAATATTCTTTAATTAAAAAAGAAAACAATCACACGAACAAAATTTTTTTCTTCATTTTTCTTGTAGTAATTATTATATGTAAATTTAAACCTTGTAAAACTTAATTAATACCGCTTAACATAACAAACTATATTTGATTAATTAATTTAAATATATGAAATAATTATATAGAAGACGAGTTAAGAATATATAATTTTGAATTTTAATCTCCGTTAAATAATTACTTTTAACTGAAAATTGAGTTTTGTAATATGAAGATAATGTAGAAATAATAAAGATAAAAATTATTCATTCATTTCTAAAATACAAAATGCTGTTCTCGATTAATTTTAATACAGTACTTTTGCCTTTAACATGATAATAGAAAGACACTGTAATTTATATAATATGTAAATGAATGTGTTCAAAATTAACAGGTTTGCCATCTATTATATGAATGATTATTCAAATTTAATATATTATATACTGTATATACAATAAGTACACTTTGTTATATTTAAATTTTAATCACAATTAAAATAGTTTTCATTTTTAGTAATATTTATTATTGAATTAAATAATGCAATATTTTTAATTTGAGATAAACAGTTAAAATTTTATATACCTATATATAAAATAATAATGAAGTAAATAAAGCTCTTTCTATAAAAATCTATATTTATGTTTGTACATACTGTATTTATAATTTGCAAACGTGCAAAAATGAAAAATTTAACTGTCAATTTTATTAAAAATCAAAATGATAAATTTTGAGATTAATTTTTTATGTTGTTATTTTATATCTTTTCAGTCAAAATTTTATATTATGTATTTATCAGATCAATAAAAACCCGACTTTTTTTTATATGACTGTTTAACTATCTAATAAAATTATTACTATTTTTAGATAGCCACATGTTTACTGAATAAAACAAGCCATGAACGAAGAAATTCGAACTATATTTTTGGCTACAATGTATAGAAAACAAGCCTTATTTAGCTTGTGATTGTGATTTTACATTTTTTTAACGAATTTTTAGATTACTTTCTTGTGATTATAACATCTTTATAGCCAAATTTTAGATTAATTTCTTATGATTATAACATCTTTATAATCAAACTTTTTGATTTATTTATTTTTTTTGTAATTACAACTTTATATATATATATTTTTTCAGTCAAAATTGTAAATATTTATATTAGAATCTAAAATTATAGTAAATAATATTAAATGTGAGATAATATTATTTTTTAAAATTATAAATAGGAATTATCATAGATTATTTTAGCAAAAAAATTTTTTGTGAAAAGTTTCAATATCATGGGTAGAAATACAAGTTGTGTTTTATCAACAATTTCCAATGGTCTGTAGTTTAGTGGAAAAACTTCCTTTCACCACACAAGAAGTTGTATTGGACAAGTGGTCAGTTTGTGTCAGACAGATAGCGTGACATTCCAGACATTTCCCAAACAGTTCTGTATCTATTGAGAAAGAAAAAAGAAAAAAAAAAGAATAGGAGGACTCTATTTTTTTTTACATAAACCGGATGATGATCAATTTGTTTTAGACAACTCCAACAAAGCTGAAAAAATCGAATACATGGCACTGATAATCTGCAAAAAATATATTTATACAATATATGGATTTTTCTTGAAATGTCAAATTTCAAATTTTTCGTGAAAAATTATTCAGAGTAAAGACATTAAAAATTTAAAATACAGTCTATATAATAATTTAAATGTAAACAGAATACTGTATTCAGAAAAGTAAGCATACTCACTCGTATCAAGAAGTTCTTTTTCACATAAAACATTCCACCAATGTTAATTCCCATCGGAGTTTTTCCAAATCGTTTCATGAAATTTAAAATCTTTGGAAAGAAATAACTATTAATGTTTATCAAACTTTCCTTATAAAATAATTTAAATGAAATTACTTTCAGTTTAGTTTTCAATGGTAACTCAGCTGAAGATATTCTGACTATTTCAATAAAGTTTCCGTAAAGCTGCAAATAAATCAAGTGATTAAATAAGTTTTAATTAAATCTTAGAATATTTTACTTACCAAAGAAGTAAATCGGGAGAATGCAAACGAAATACTTAGTAAGAAAAAGGTGTCGAGATGTTTAAAACTAGAAATAAAATTTAAAATCTCTTATTTGCATGAAAATACAATTTTATTATACTGTTTAATATGTTTATTTTACTAACTTTTGTCGGGAAAAAAAAGGCTCTTTAAAGTACGATATGATGGATTGGCCATCAACTTTATGAAGCCGGGATGCCTAACTTCCTTCTTATACGTTTAAGAGTCGCTGTTATCTATGAATAGGTGGGTTAAAATTCCCCACGCAAATGCTACTAAACAGCAGGATTATATCAATACCCGTCACAAAACAATGAATATGTAATGGGATTAGTCACTCACAGGCCCGACCTTAGGCATGGATTTATAATAATTAGACACAGAATTAATAACAATACTTATAATACCTAAATATATTATAGTAATTATTATAATAAGTAAAGTGTAAATTCTGGGATTATTCTTTTAATTATTTGTGAGTCCATATAAAGTATGTAAATAGAAGGAGATAATAAATTGTAAACAAATTCAAAATTTTCTAATAATAAAAATAAAATTATAAATTACTAAGAGAGGAATAATTTTTCTAAATAAAGTATTAAAAAATTTTTTTAACGTTTTTACATTATTAACTAGACTCATTTATAATAAATTTTTACTATTTTTTTTTAATTTTTCAATATTCAAAACAATTAATTTCTGCTAGTTAATTTTCTGATATGACAGACGAAAAATTAATTCTAATTGTTTGGAAAACATTTTTCTTTCGAGATAAAGATCTTCAATTATCCTTTCTTCCGAAAAATGATAAACACGATTCTTAGGGCCTATAGTTTTCTCATTAATGTGATAAGTTTAGAAAATAATGGAGAAATTAATTAAATTATAGATAAAAATATTTTAATTCAAATTTAATTTCAAAAGTTAAAATAACGAAGAATCGATAATTAAATAATTTTATACAATTTTCGTAAAGGATGATGCACAAAATAAAGTTTCTTATATTTTTAACGTTGTTTTATTTTACGATAAAACTGATTCAGTGCACTTTTATATGAAATATTCTCGCAGATTGTTTACAGTAAACAATATTTCAAGCTTTAAAAATATCTATTTTAAATTTTTTCCGAAGCAGTTCAAGATTTGAGAGAGATTGAAGCACTTTATCGTTACTATTATGCATAAAACATATGATAAACAGTCTATCTAGCATAACGTCTATAGTCTACTAAATGGTTTTATAAATACTAATTTTTGCCATCTAAGCTTTATTAAACTATTGATTAACTTATATAAAAATTGTGGATATTTATCTACTTCTCGAAAGTTTTAATTTTATAAAAGAAAAAGTGAATTAAAGTTTCTTCCACTTAGAAAGATTACTGAAATTTGAAGTCAATCAGGTATGTAAGATATTGTTTCGAATAAACCGTCTCGACACAAAATCTATCTCAAGTAAGTGTTTAAACTTCTGTTTCAAATGATCTTCAATTAGAACAGATAAATGGAGGAATCTTTTTACTATTATTTTTAACAAGAAAAGTCTTCAAACAATTGTTTACAATAAATTAAAAGAAAAAAAAGAAAAATAATTTTTTTCATCTTTTCAATATTTAAGTAACTATCTTTATATCATTCCTATACAAAATGTTTAATTTTTTTTTTTTTTGTTAAACAACTTAAAAATTAATTAAATTAATTTATTTATGAATTTATACGATTTATAAAATGTCTAAAAATTTGAGAAACTAAGTCAAGTAATGATGATTTAATAAAAAAAAGACTGAAATATGAACATATCTGATTATTTTCATGAAAATTTTAATGCTTTTCAGACAGACTGACGAACTGGAACTCACTAAAGCGCTTTCATACTATGGAGTAAAAATCATCATAATTTATCTTTCTATTTTAATATTTAGAAAGTAATTTTGAATAAAATAAAATAATCTTTTAACTGATAAAAAATTTATAAATTCAATATTATTAAAAATATACATTTTTTAATGAATTTTTGATATCAAAAAATAATCGAAGTTGCTTACTTCTAAGATATATTTACATATTATCATATTCTAAAAACAATTATGTAAATATTAAATTAATAAATAAATTAAATTAATTCTTTTTTTTTTCAATGGATGATTTAGGGAATGATGGGATTCAACGAGCCGGACTTAGATCCTTTCTATGTAAAATCTGAATGTGTGAATCTCTGGAATTTAACCTAAAATTTCAGATTACAAGCAGATAATCAATCACGCTACCATCCAAGACATATTGGGATAGCCGAATGGAAAAGTTCACTGAAATCCAAACTACATAATTCATTTAAATAAATTTTTCTATTTCTTAAATATAAGACGGAGTGGAGTAAGGCATAGTTGGGGAAAGTGCATTTTCGGGCTTTTTTTATTATAAGATGAGCGAAATTTTGCTAATTGATATTGTGTATTCTACTACAAGTTAATATTAACCTATTGATAGATATCGCACGATGAATTATGCGATTCCAGTATTTACATCGATCTTTACAAAAGCGTCGTGTCGGAACAGCATACAAAAGTTTGACAGTACCTTAAAAGTGCAATAATTCTTAAGATAACTTCATATTAGGAGCTATTTTGTAAGTATGAAGAATATTGATTAAAGTTTACATTAAATGAACAATATTTTTTGACATTTCAAAATTTTTTGAGAAAAACGATACGCATGAAGAATATTGATTAAAGTTTATATTAAATAAACAATATTTTTTGACAGTTCAAAATTTATTGAGAACAATCCTGGTAAGCTTTTGCCCCATAAATATTGTTACCTGGGGCAAATGCAGATCAGCACCTTGGGGTAATCGAGTATTACGCTGCTCTAGCCTCATAACATGTTCAATTTTATTTTTTGGTATTCTACAATTTAATTTGTTTAACTTCATCTAGCATATAACATGGTTGGCAGCTACGTCAGAAAAACCAACAGCAGCGATTATTCAAAAGAAATGAACGAAATGTGAACGTTGTCGAGATGAGATTGATAACTGCAAAGATATCAGTTAAAATTTTTGTATAAACCATTTTTTATTTGATAAAAAACATTTTGTCACATTAAATAACAAAATATGGGCTTTGTTACTTTGAAAAAAATAAATAAAATGTGATGTAAAGGAAATAATCTGAGAGGAGGTATAGTGAAATAAAACAAAAATATACAATGATATAAGTACACAAGTTGTTATTACACGATTTGTGCACTTACGTCACTTTATATTTTGGTTTTATTTCACTATATCGCCTCTCACATTTCACAGTTCAATCCTTGTTTATTTAACAAAGGATAACTCTAAAACGATAAAATCTATCTTGATGCGGTAAAAAGCATTTTATAGTAGATTTGTTCATAATTCTGCCCTTGTCAATTAGTGTGCGTACAGTAACTTCAACTCTTTTTTTAACTTGCAGGTACACTCTTACCCCGTTTCGGGTTAAGTGCAGGGTAGCTGACATAAAACTTCAATTCTTTTTTTTAACTTGCAGGTACACTCTTACCCCGTTTCGGGTTAAGTGCAGGGTAGCTGACATTTTGTACGATTTTGTAGCAAATTTAAAATTTTCAAGGTTGAATTATACGGTAATAGCTGAGCAATGCGATTGTTAACGACCCTGTTAAATATTTATACGATCGGTTAAAATACTTGCATTTAAAGTCCAACTTTGCAAAAACGGCTCTGCACTTACTTCACTTTGCCTTAATTGTTTTTATTATACATTAATAGAAATTATGATATTTAATTGTTTTTATTAATTTAATATATGCTGAAAATCCAGATACCGATAATTTGTCTTAGTGATATTGATTTATGATGATATTTCTTATTATTAGTTAATGCTGACAAATTAAATTAAATTCGATAATTTCTTATAAAATTAAAATATTAGTATATACATTCTGAAATATCACCTGGTTATTCTTAAACATGTTTCATAAATTTTATAAGTTGAAAAGAAAATGATACTTAAATTTATGAACACTATTACCCTTCAGTCAAAATTTTCTATTAAAATTCTTGAAAAAAAAGTTTTAAGAAAAACCTAATAGTTTCTTTATTTAACACAGGTATCCTTCCTATAACACGATTTCCTTCTCGTTTTAACTGATCAGCAGTAAAGAAGATATTATTATTAAATGAATGTTACATAGGGGTGTATTCTTATACTTTTTTCTTTTACAGTATTTAAAGTTTCATATTATTAATATTCTTAATACAATTAAGTCTCTTATGTGGAATTAAAGAAAGTTATTTTTAATTGGGTTTTGGAACGTAATTTCCTTTTATGTATTGGCTCCAGTTCTCGTGTAACACGGTTTCACACAACACGGAGTTTTTAGGAACCAATCTACCGTGTTATACGAGGGCTGCCTGTATTGTATACTGTTTTGAACATTGGTCAGTTTTATACATTCTGAAGAGAACTGAAGAAGATTACTATCCGATGACTGAAATGCATTTTGTCCCTCTTGGAAAATTAGAACAAAATCACAATTATATGCAACAGAATTAATAATATTTTTGCCGTAAATTATATATATATAGGCTATATATTTATAATAATTTGACCAAAGTGTCTATTTGACTTTTGAAAAAATTACTAATGAGAACTTGAAAAGTAAAACTAAGTACGTATAAAACAAATGCAATGAATTAATCGTTATTTTATTTATTCCTAACAAATGGTGTTTTCTACAAATGAAAATCTGTAGTGTGCTTTATTACAAGAGCACACTTTACAAAAGTAATAAAAGATATTTAAATATTTATTAAATTTATAATAATACACATTAAGTTAAATATGCATAAATATCGTGCAGATAATAAAATAAAAATTCAAATAAATTTTCTTTTTACATTTGAATTTCATACTAACTAAGGTGTCACAGTGTTGTCCGAGTTATTTTGAGTTACATAGTTGAATGAAATTCGGTTTTTTTTTTTTTTAATTTTATATCATAATGGAGAAAAAATACAAAAATCATTTAAGCAATTTAGGTAAGTTTAAAAACAAAAGATATTTCAAATAATCATTAAAATCTCTTTTAATCGATTCTTTGTAGTATAATTTGATTGAAAAACATCTCCCAATGAATCAAAAGAAGAAAAATCGTTACTTAAATTTCAAATTGAACTAAATTATCAGCGTTTTCGAAACAAGCATTAAAAGTTCTTTTAATGATATATTATATCACTTAAATTGATTATTTGTAGAATATGATCTCCTCCTCAAATGATTAGTCTCCTTCAGTTGGGCTCACTATTCAGTTTTGATTGCAGAAGCCGTAATATAAGAATTCGAATTCAAATCAATTTAATCATTAAATACGTAGTTTGCTGTTATCCCAAAACTTTTCTACAATATTTAACACTTGTATATCTTCCACTGCAGATTCTACGACTAAATTGATTACAACTTCAACAGTTCAAAGCAATATCGTTATTTTCTATGAAGTTATAATTTTTGGCATATCAATATTTAAGATACTTGTATATCTTCCACTGCAGATTCTACGACTAATTTGATTACAACTTCAACAATTCAAAGCAATATCGTTATTTTCTATGAAGTTATAATTTTTGGCATATCAATATTTAAGCAAATGCATACAATCAAACTTACAAATGCATAATATATAGTCACGAATGAACGTCGATCATAATCACATATATATTATCTTACAGTTTTCTCAATATGAAAATTTCATATAGTAAATTTAGTAAATATGAAAACTTCATATGTACAAAACTTTGCATAGTTACTGTATATTTAATATTAGTACTATACAAAGTTTTGTACACTGCCCATTTTGAAATCAATTCAAATCGAACAATTCATCGTTATTACGCAGATAAATTTCAAAATAATTATAGGATAAGGATTTTATATAAAAAAGTATCATTTCGTCATCAATGGAATCATCAAAATTAGATACAGTTAAGTTAAATAAAAATATCTATATGTTCCTTATTTACTTGTCAATATAATCCACATTATTCTGAATATAAATTTTTAATTATAATTGCAGTTTTAAATTTTGCATCTATCAAGATTGAATTTTCTCTATTTTTTTACTATCTATATGTTCCTTATTTACTTTTCAATATAATCCACATTATTCTGAATATAAATTTTAAATTATAATTGCAGTTTTAAATTTTGCATCTATCAAGATTGAATTTTCTCTATTTTTTTTAATAGAATAAAATTTTCGAGATTTTATATCTAAATTAAAATTTAATGTAAAGACATTAAATTTTAATTTAGATATCGTTCAATAAATTGTAATGTTTTCGACTTTTCGTAACAA
Organism: Olivierus martensii; assembly: GCA_000484575.1. Classification (NCBI taxonomy): domain Eukaryota; kingdom Metazoa; phylum Arthropoda; class Arachnida; order Scorpiones; family Buthidae; genus Olivierus; species Olivierus martensii. Next base: position 46,625 of record AYEL01018220.1, read on the forward strand.
AAAAATATTTTTTTTTTTTTAAATTCAAGAATAGAATAAAATTTTCGAGATTTTATTCTTCTTTACATTAAATTTTAATTTAGATATCGTTCAATAAATTGTAATGTTTTCGACTTTTCGTAACTATTTTTTTATTTTATGATTAATATTTTTTATCCTTTCTTTTATTTTTGTTTTATTAATATAATAACGCAACGATTCTTATTACATAAAAGCTAATTCACAGAGGCAACGTCTTTGTTACTGATAAACGTCGTTGACGTTCGTCATGCTGTACATGCCACATTGTGACAAGTCATTTAATGCCTAGTCAGATAAAACATAATTATAAGAGACAATCACATGTAGCAAATGTCAAAAAGAAATAAGCTGTTAGAATAAATAATGACATAACTATATAAAAAATTTAAATGAAGAAATTTTTCTAAATATTTTTCTATTTGTCAATAAAAAACTTTTATATATATTTTCCGTCTTTCGTTATATATATAACTTACATACATACATACATATATATCAATTCAACAGTTATATCAATAACTTTTTTCTTTTATTTTCTGTAAGAAGCTCTACAAGTGGAAAAACATCTGCTTTTGCTCCCCTTCCTTGTTTACTACTGATTCTTATGATGAAGAATCGCTATTGGTGACACTCCGTCCAAATATTTATTTTGAGAAAATCCAGATAAAATAACTGTTATTGTTCCACAAAATATATATTAGATTTTGATTGAAAACTTTTAGTTACTAATATAAAAGAATAGAAACAAAAATTATATCATATTCTTAAACTTTGATAAGAAATTCTGAAACAGATTGTAAATGGTCAACAATAAAGAACTTGCAATATTCGTAGAAAAGAGATAAATTACCTTTAATAGTTTATCTTTTCCAGAAAAAAAGTCTAACATTCCTCTAGGTTATGAGCACATTTCTTTTTTTCTTTATCTATCTATTTTCGTTTATTTCTATCTAATTTTTAAGAAGTAACTCTTTATGTTTTTATGGTTTATTGCAACTTACACATAGATCCGTTCCCACTTTAATGATGCAGAATCAAACAAGAAACGAACCGTATTTAAAATAAGATAAAAAAATTACTCTGACAATATAATAATGTTGTAACATTAGACTTTAACCGAGAAGACATTTGCTGTAGAACAATAATAACTTTCGACAATAATAGTAATTATTATTATATATTTATTTCTGAATTTCTACATTGCATTCAAGCTCTTCTTACATCTTTCTACATCTACCGAGAAGACATTTGCTGTAGAACAATAATAACTTTCGACAATAATAGTAATTATGGAGTGTATATTTATTTCTGAATTTCTACATTGCATTCAAGCTCTTCTTACATCTTTCTACATCTATACTAGTGTTGTTTAACTTCAAATAAAAAAAGTTTGTACTTAATTAAAGCAACCATTGTTTTATAGACCGTTAAAGCAATTTTTTCAATAAAAAACACTTTTACGTTCATCAGTTCAATTAAGGAAAAAACAAGAAGATCGATTGTATGATCGGTTTATATTGAGAATATTGTTTTCTATTTTGATAAATACTGTAAAATAGACTGTTAAAGCGTAAAGCAAACCTCTGTTTAGAGAATAAAAAATTGTTCTTTTTTCCCTTTTTTTCCTTCTTCGCTATATCTAAAGCAAATGGCAATTGTATAGAATGGTCCAAATGGCCATAATGCAGTTTTCTTATTTTTCCTTAAGCGTCTTCCCACTTACAGCTCGAATGTTGACTCTTGACACACTACCAATCTCATCACATAGAAGCAATGATTGATTAGTAAACAATCCGTTAAGAGCTGGGGTAAATGGAGCAACTAGTTCGTGGATTGTATGCCGAAGCCAATTCACCAAATTCACTTGATACTTTCCCTTAACTTATCTAATATATAATAATAATAACTTAAATTAAATTAATAATTACTATTACCATACGTTATAGAAACACTACCATCTTGTTTACTGTTTTGCAAACTTAAATTTACTTTAAAAACAAATTATAACACACCATTTTCCATCAAAAGTGATAACAGTTTATATATAAATATAAACTTAATGCATTTGACTTTATATACTTTAATCATTATAAAGAGTAATTTATTGGATTACATTACATTAATTTGTTGATATGCTGTAAGATAACGTAGACAATTATCTTTATTTGGAAACATATGATAACAATTATCATATTTCGACAAACCAATTAAACATTAAGTCACATTATTATCTCTTATCTCTCCTAATATACTTCCTCCATTATAACAATCTTATACGCGCGTACGTTCCTTTAAAAAAAGTTATTACATGTTATTAAATTTAGTTTTTATTATTATTATTTTTTTCTTTAATGTTTTAATAAAATCGAAACAATAATGGTTATTTTTATAAATTATTGATAATACGAGAAAAAGGGAGGTTAAAATTCTCTGTAATTAAAGAAATATATTTATGAACTCTGTCTGATTATAAATCAATATAGAATATCGTTCTAAATTTTCTGCATATCGTGATATTAACAAGAGAATTAGATAATGTAATTTTGAAAACTATTGGTTCACTAACCTTTAATATAAACCCCCCCGGTTAATTAAACATAATTACACATATAAGTTAATTTAACGAGTAACACAAGTGCCTCTATGAGCGAATTTATATCGATGTATTTTTCTTTATTTTATTTTTTTTTTATTTTGACGGTCGAAAAAATAAATAAATAATTTTTTACGAACATTAAGTGAGGAAATAATTAAAGAAAAATTTGGAAATTTTCTCATTGGTAAAAAATATCAATATTGAAAAGTGTTACGAAATAAATATTGAACAGTGTAGAAGGTATGTGAAAAAGTAGCATTGAGAGTGTCTGTTCAATGCAGGTACTGGACAGAAATATCTCTACTGTATAAATTGTCCACTACTAGGATTTACTTCAAGAATTTTTTCACTGATGTATCTAAACCTAAATATGAAAAATATTTACTTTGAAAATTTCGATATTTATAAGGAAGTATAAAGAATATATACAAAAAATAATAATCGAAATATATATATATATATATTGAATATATATTTATAAAAGTAAAAAATTCATATAGGCTTACGCATATATAAATT
>AYEL01018221.1:0-51981 GCA_000484575.1 Olivierus martensii
TTAAATATATTTTTATATGGTTATAATTTTATTAATTTTAATAATGATAGTGTCGGATTTGAACTGATTGTGATTAAAAAAAATAACAATTAACAACTGAACTAACGAATCACGTGATGCGATGACGAGCTGTTATAGAGCTATATTTTGTTGGAAGTTCACATAATCAGGAGTCATTAACCAAAGCCTGCATTGTTAACCAAGACATTTTTTTCTTGTAGCCACTCGTCATTAACCAAGTACGTCGTTATTTGAGGCTGTCGTTAACCAAGGTATCACTGTATTTGAATGAGTGCATTAGCAAATGGAATTGTCAAATGAAATTTCTGAGCCTACCTTAATTACAAATGAGAAAATTTAAAGTCATAAATGATAAGTTTTGCAAAAATAAAAATTGTTTAATGATAGTGTACAAATAAACTTCCACTTAAGTAACTAGTATATTTACAAATAAGTCTTATTCAAAGTGGAAAAATTATTTTATTGTAGAAGTACTTTCGATTTGAAGAAGTCATCATCAGCTTTATATAAGAACAATTAGAACACAACATTTTGGAATATGATATAAATTAAAATCTTTTTCGTATATTACATATATAAGTTTTGAGTGCCATATAAATAATAATTATTATTTAATTGGCATGTAATGCGTTTATATGTATTTTAATAGAATAAATATTTAAAAATTATATAATAAATTATATTAAGTTAAGAGAAAACTTTATAAATGGGGCATTTTTATTTAATAAAGTCGTATTTACGTTAAAAGTTTTCTATCGTTTCTAAGCATGCGCGATTGAAGTCGGGTAAGTGAAGTCGTTCACTTTAAGCTTTGCTATCGGTGAGACCAGACGATCTATGAAATCTTCTCTGAGAAGGACTAGAGTCTCATGCACTCTACTTCTGGTTAAATAACGTTTTCGAAGTATAGAAATCTAAGAGAAGAAACCATTAATTAATTCATCAGTTGGGTGTCTGAAAGACATGAAAAATCATTTATGTCAGAATTTGATCGTTCTTTTTATAATATATGTTTGGCCTTCTTCGGGACATACACCTGGTAAGTGTCTCGTTTTTTATTCATTTTTTTATGTAATTTTATCGAGATAAAATTTAATTTACGAAAAATTATTTCTTTTAAGTCGATATTTTTAACGCGAACGTAGGAAAGATTTATTAATGTCAAAATATGCATATAAATAGACGTGTGTGTATGTTTTCGGTTATAATACACGATACTGTATAATATCTTACACCATTTTATATAGATAAATCTTAATAATTAATGTTTACATAAAGGAAAAAAGCGTAATAATCATATTTTACATATTTATATACCAAATATCAATACATATATATTGGAGTGGTAGAAAATAAGTAGATAAGAGTGTTAGAAAATTATATATCTCATCGTAATCTCTACATTTTTGACAGAACGTTAGGAAACATCGACAGTAATGCTCCTATCCGAAATGGAATTTCCAGAAAAATATTTAATGTAAATTTTTTTTTTGTGTTTTTATCGCTGAATGAAGAAGAATACAAATTCTAGAGTGAAGAAAATCATTCATTAAATTAAAAAAAATCACATCGAATATTGCAAACGATAAATAAAGTCATTATTGAAAAATACATTTTTAAAGCTTCCGTTTATGAAACTTATTATTATCATCCCTGACAAAGAACCTCTTTATAAACAATTTCGCGGTTTAATTGAAAAGAATCACCTATGCGCTCATATTACATTCTTTCTTTGTACTTGCTGTAGATAAATAACAATTTACGAGATAAGATGATAATTATTCATCTCTCTCTTATTTCCATCCATATTCAACGTAAAGCTCTGAGAGGCTAATCAGTTTTTTTTTTCTTTTTTTTAAACTCATTTCCGTCCTCTTATTTCAATCTTAGATGCAACATGCCACCAGTTAGATTTCCAAAGTTCTTTGTTTGGGTTTTTAACATAAATATGTATCTTTTAATATGGAGTCTGATTACAAGGCATTGTAATGGTGACAGGTACAAACAGAGACAGGGCTAATAAACACTCATGTAGGATCGATTCTTGCGAATGCTTCCTTAATCAATGACAAGTCGTATAAGTTAGTTAAATGATAGCTTCCTCTAGAATTCAGTTTGTTGTATACTTTCCTGTTTATGTTTTAAATATATATATAAGATGTTATAATAACAGGAAATTTCTTTTAATTATATTTTCTGAAAAATTTTTAAGAATAATTAAGTTTCTGAAGTTGTATTTAGCTTAAGAAGGATTTGCAGCATCCCACTACATAAGATGGGTTTGTTTTCTTGTTTTTCGGACATTATCTCGAAGTTTCGTTGCCAATGCAAAAACCTTTACTGTTCTATGTCATTAAATGCATTGATTAAAATTATCTGCATCGTACAGTTTATCGTTTTATAACAGTGAGATACGAAGATTAAATTTTATTTTTTATTATTAGTTTAATAACGCGATATTTTAATAATCAAACCAAAAATTATATTATGTAGTTCTTCTGTAAATAAGGCTTTTTTTTTCTTTTTTTTTTTAATGGTTATAAAGAAGATAAATTTTTTCGTACGTTCGATCACATACCTGAACGAATTCTTTTCAAATGTGTAAATCATTTTGAAAGAAACCGTATAAATTCGAAGCAGAAAAATAGAATCAGCGGAAATCTTACATGAAAACTGCCAATTCATTCTACAGTATTGAAAGAGTGAGTGTGAGAGAGATTTTTTTTCCTTCTTTATTTTCATCGTTTTTCGAACATAAACGAAAAGTCATTCGCTCTTACGGAAGAAGTGAAGTAAAATCCTTATCATTTCTTACCTTTTTTTTCATCAGGAAATTCTATTAGACCATATTTCTGTAAAGGATTTTCTGTAGAGATAAAGGACCACTGCTTCGTAACGAGTTTGAATAATGTCCACGATGACATTTATAAAATGATATATCAAATGTAACATTATAGTTTCGTTCCCCCGGTATCATAAACTGTCTTCATTTACATATATAATAGTATATATGCAAATGAATAAGTGATTATGTCAGAGGTGAGATGAGATAATTACTGTGTAAAATCTGCTTATGTATGGAGATAAAATAATATTATATGTACATATATACCGATATGCAAACTATAAAGGTTGATACAGACCTCATTAGCACATTAATCTTATCCATTTTTACTCAAAAATAACAGATTATTGCCTGTTGGTATTAATTATCTTCGTAAGTGTATATAATAAAAATATTTACTTAACTAATAAAATTTATTTTTAATATTTACATTTGTTATATATTCAACTAATCTGGGATTTTCTTTATTTATAAAAGACAGAAAAATTTGCGCCTCTATGACATTCAATAAACAAAGATTTCATTTAATATAAATTTTCTTTTCTTTGATTTTTATCAGAATAAAACTATTTTCGCTAGATTTACTGAAATAATTCAATTTTCTAAAGACTCAGTAACCATGCACATACACAAAAAAAAAGAGAGGATTGAGAATCAGGATGGTTTTTCTTATTTTTATACAAAAATAGAAATGATATTTTAAACTACACCTCAAAAGAATATCAGGGAATTGTTTAGATTTAATCTTGATTCAGAAAATTTCTTTGTAAAATAAATTATCAAGCGTAAAAGAAAAGGAAAAAAAAAATACACACATATACATATAAGGGGGTTATATTTGATAAATTTTTGCTAAATGATAAATTTTCTTATCTGATAGAGATTTTTTGTTGTTTTCTTTGTTTTTTTAATGTCATGGAAAATAGACAGATATCAGGTGACAGGTTAAAAATACCTCTTGGCAAATAAAATGCGATTATCTGACAAAAATTGAAAGAATCCTAAATTAAATATTTAAAGTTTGGTTTCTTCGATAAACACTTAAGGATCTAACAAAATTATGGTCTGATAAAAAGAATTTATTTATTTATATATACACAAACACAAACCACTTTAACTAGTTTTATGAGAATTGAAAACAGAAAAATGTTTTCGTAAAATAATATTTGTTGCTTTTTTGTAGTATACATTAACACCTAACAATCATTAACTTCAGTAAAGGAAGAATGAAAAGAAACTGGGAGGAAATACTCGATGATTCAGTTTGGTTAATGTTAGTTTGCCTAACGAAAATGAATAGGAATTCAATTATTATTATCAACACTGACTTTTTTCTTAACAAGATTTGTTACTATAAAAAATAATTAATTCTTTACAAGAAATATCTTCCATCGAATATTTTTATTGCAACAGGAAAAAATTCAAAGAATGGAAAGTTTTAGTGCCGAATTTATATGGAGATATAAAAATTTTCTGCGATTTTTCTTTTCCTGGGATTTTCTATTATTTTCTTTTTTTTTTTTTTTTTTTGTATCTGTATGCAAATTATTTCTATTATTTTTTTTTTTTTTTTTTTTTTCTTCCTAAATCTAAATATTTGAATATGTTAAACCTACCTGACTTGTACGACCTTTAAACATTTCAATCACGGATGTTTAAAAAAAAAGTCCAGAAACCTTTAATTATACTGATGACATACAATGTCCTATAAAAATATGTTGAGGTATATTCCATCTCATTTTTCATAACACAGATTTTAGTTGCGTGTACCACTTTATTACCGGATGTACTAGTTCAAAAAGACCGTTTTACGCCCATACTCACGCAATATTGATAATGAAAGAAAAATGTTTCTAACTGGAAAAATCTGTAGAAATATATTTATATATATTACATTAATATTTTTATCTAAATTATTTATAGATTTATCAAATTTAATATATTAAATTAAATTAGTTTTACACGTGATAAATATAATTTTAAATTTACTTCGTAATTACAAACATTCAGTAATGAAATATAAGCAACCTCTTTCATTATTCCAAGAGCTTGGCAGCTGTAGGAAGTATATATTGAATTGGATACAAATGGCTTAATTACAAGAGCAGTCTGTTAAGTCTTTCAAAATGAATTAAATGCGAGAGCTGCGAAGTTTTAAAATAGATTTAGAAAATTTATCCAAATGGACATGCAAAGGATAAAACTGGCCGAATAATGAGATGCTATAAATGATCCAAATGTGGTTTCCTCATACTGTATAACCAAGCAGTTAGAAGATAGATTTTTCTACCATACCGAGAAATGGAATTTAACTTACAGCTTCTGAAAGATCGGTAGCTCTCTCTCTCACTCAGTCTCTTCTAGTATAAAGATGATATATAACAGGGGATAGCGAGAAGTTTCGTCACCATGACATACAGTTAATCCACTTAAACCTTTACTGGTTACTCTCTTCAATAGACTATATTGCAAGCTTCTGTCACGCAATGTAGCATGCTGGAAACCTTTATATACACACAAAATTTTCTCTTCTAATATAGATTTAAAGACTGATAATTCTTCAACTGGAAACTTTTGTTACTATTAGAAATAGTATGTAGGTCGTCAATAGTCGGATGGTTTAATAGTTATTGATATAATTCCTTTTCCAAATGTATAATTTGATTTCTTGTAGTTATTACAGATTATTTTTATTGATAATAATTCAATCTCCCGTTTATTATTATTATTTTTTCCCGAATTGTATAATAGTAGATTATATTTATAATTTATACTTTTTAAAAATTTAACATTTTAAAAAGGATTATAATACGGTTTTAAATAAATAAATTATATCCAGTTGGATTTGATAACTGGTTTAAAATATTATGTCTCTATCTCTCTCGAAACAAAGCGGACAAAAATATTCTAATAAAAGTAAAATATTTTGCAAATCTTATACATACGTGCGTGTTTTGATAATATAATGAAAAAAAAAAATAAGTTTTATTTTTTATTTTTCGTTTCTTTTCTGGTTGAAACTAAAAACACAAAACCTTCATCTACTGGATTAATGATGCTTGAAGCCTCAGCTAGATTCTGCATTTCGTTTCTAAAATGACTTCCATAAAAATAAATTTCGAGTCTAGAAAACTTATATAGGTAAAACGAAGAAAATAAAGAAGAAGAAGAAAAAAAAACAGTAATAAAAGAATAGCGGTGATTTGAAGGAAGACACCAGTAAGTAACCTTAGAAAAATTCAAACGATTGGATAAGTTTTAGCTCTCTGAGTAATGCAACAACTTGTATGCATAAGAATTCTGTTTGAAGAAATTGTTCTATATTCTATCCTGATTTTCTCTTTTGTTCTTTATCCGGTATATATGCATTTGCTAATATTAGTCTGTTCGTTCAACTTGCCAAATGTTAGCTTTACTCTTGGAAAACAAATCGACCAATCAGGATGTGTATCAAAGAAAGTCAAATGGTTCTGTCTTTGTTCAGCTATAGAGGAAATATGATAGGTTCTTCTCCAGGTAATCATTTGTTCAGAACACTCGAGTTAAGAATCTAAACTGATGGAGCCTGTCTCACAGAATTGAATATCTTCCACTTTGGTGTAGATAACAGTACTTGATTTTCAATCGTTATCGGTTTTTATTCACTACACCAACAATAAATTTAACATATTTAGAGTTAAAACATCATGTTTTACATTCAAAAATAAATTTTTTTTCCTTCACGAAATTTTATTTATGGTTTTTATTTTCTGATAAAAATAGATTTTTCTATTATTATTATTATTATTATTTAATGCATCAAAATTTTCTTCCGCGGTAAAGTTAAGCGCAAGTTAATGAATGTGAGACATCACAAAGTAATTAGGTTGTGAAGAAACATTGGAACATTACTGAAGATTCTCACTATCGTTAAGTTCTCTTCTATTTACTCGAAAGTACAAAACTCTAACACTAAAATCATTATACAAAGTAACATTAGGATACTTAACAAATGATTATTTCTACTTGAAAGTTGCTATAAAGTATCAATACAGATGACTTCGAATTGGATAAAAGTGGCATTGATGTAATTGAATTTAGCGATTCTGTATTTGTGACCATTAGATCTTCATTGCTCCATAAATAATTGTAGCTCATATACAAGGCATTTCAGAAAATACGATAGTTTTGCAAGTATGCCCTTCGTAAAAGTAAGAAATATAATATCATCATACATTTATATGGCAAAAATGTTGTTTAGTAACATTTTCGTGAAATAATCAATATTGATAAAATATATCCATCTGAAAAACCAGCATATAAAGCCAAATTAAATAAGAAACCATTAAGTAAAAATGAATGAGTAATAATGCAAGATGAAGAGGTATAAATATATGTGCAATTTACTTAAAAACTTTTTTAAAAAGCAAGAATTGTATCCTGCACAAAATGAAAAAGTAGTCGTACGGAATAGTCAAATTCCATTTATTTCTTCCATTTTGAAATTTAAAACTATGCCACGAAAAAATGAACAATCTCATATTTTAATAAATAATATACTTTTAAAATATTGCTGACGTATTTTAAATTTTCTCTAAATATTTTAATATTAAAGTACGTATCATTAAAATATTATATAGCTAAGTCAGAATAAAATTCATAAAAATATTTCGGCAACAAACAAAGCTTGAAAGATTATTTATACTAGTAATGTGTAATTATTAAAAATCATTATTTTTAATTTTAGTAGATTAAAAAAAAAAAGAAAAATATATATAACTTTTGAGGATTTTTAAATTTGCAAATAAACATATTTAATAATTATAAAATCATTAAGCATCGCGGAATTAATAAATTACACTGATTAAAAGGTTGTTAAAGGAAGAACATCATCCAATTCAATATTTTATTTCTAAGAAGGAAGTCGTTAAGAAATAATAAATGGAGCAGATTTTCTTAATGATAAATGATCTATCGTCAATTGTGTGCTGAAATATTTATCATAATTAATATTATGATTATTCTACCGAAAAGATATTAAGACAAAATTACATTCCATAAAAATGCCATTCTTTTAACTATAATCTAGTAGCTGAAAAAATAAAAATAAAAAAAACTAACCAAGTGTTATAACGCATCTTTTATTTACCTTGTAGAAAAAAAGGGAATAATAGCGACTATAATATTAAAGCTCAAGATTTGTTGAAAAATGCATGAAACTTTGTTTATTTTACAATTATTACCGAGTTTATACTTTAATAAAAAGGAAAAGATTTTCTAGAATATATATATATATATGCTTATAAATTTTTTAAATTCGCCTAGAAAATATTTTTAATAATAAAATTTTATTTAGATTTAATAATCTTAGATTTATTGGGATTACGTTTTCACACAAAAATGTAATAGCGAAAAATTTAAAAGAAGAAAGAAACGAAAAAAAATTGTTAAAAATTTCAGTTCGAATGATCAAGTATATATATATATAGTGTTTACATAATTTTTCCAATAAGTTTCTTAGAAAGTTTGATATGTAAAATATTTTCTAAATTTACATCCAACAAACATTAATAATTGAATATAGATTGGCTTACTTCGGGGCAAAAATCCGAGAAAATACTACGAAAGATTGATTTGCTATTCCTCAAGTGTACTGTAGGATTCGATACTGTTTGGTCTCGGAGTAGTTTCAGAAGTGCTATGTCAAATTTAACTTCAGGCATATCTCTCTCTCGTCTCTCTCTTTTGCTCTTTATTTCTTTGCCATCTAAAATATGCAACTACTCTTTAAGTAATATAAAAATTCTACTATTCTACTCTCGAGGTTGTGTAATAATCACGATACAGTGTAGAATGGAATGAGAAAAATCATCTTTTATGCTATTTAGTTGCATTAATAAATCGTTATAAACTGAGATTTGATCAAGCAGCAACACTTGTAAAATATTATCTCATTTGTTTGAAACTTGATATTAATAATGGAATATTTTAATTATACATATCTCGAAGCTTGTTTACATCAAATCTTTGATCTGTGAAAACACTCTCAATATATATTCTTATGTTCGTTGAAAGTTTTCTCTTTTCATATTCGAAAATTCTGAAGTATGCAGTAATATATTTTGAATAATATCGAAAGTAATGTGACATTGATCAGATAAAATATCATTTGTTTTTACCAGGGATGTCCCGAGTATAATATATTGCTTTCACTGAACCAAATAATCTACCTTTCACAGCATTCTCTTGCTATGTTGCAGATAGTTTAACTAGATCTTCTGGAGCAGAAAAAAGCAATAAAATCTTATTTAAAACTCGAAAATTTTGGTGTAAATAAAAAAAAAAAAACAGAAAAAAGTTGATTAACGAATCGTTCACTGATATAAAATTCTACTATAAATCATAACAAATGATTGTAAATCATATTTTTCTGTAATAACGTGTAGTCATTTGTTCAAATTATTTTCTTCTAGGTAAATTTTGAATATTGTATGATCAGCAACTGAAAATTAAACTTGGTCTTATTTTTCTTTCTTGATTTTTATGTAAGTTCGTAGTTTTAAATTAAAACTGCTCAGCATGAGATTTCATAAAGATTCATTCATTCGTTTTACAAATCTCATCAGTCATAACATTTCTACATATTTTTTCCCCATCTTTCTAACGTTTCTACCATACAATACATCAACATTCACATTAATCATAAATATTTCTCTTAATACACTTCATGAATTATCTATATGTATATATAAAACAGCTTGGTTCTCTCTTCGTTGTTTGCCAAACTTATTTTCGCGAATTTTTATTTGATCTTTCGTTGAATGATCTTCTAATTTTCATGATGCTTGACTTTTCCAGCAGTATAAATAAAAAAAAGTTTATTATTTTTTTAAGAAAATATATATATAATAGACATCTCGTTGTTTTGATTTCCTCGAAACTCTCTCTCCATCTATACAAATCTATTAGGACACTTCGGAATCTATAGTAAAAGTTCATCTAAACTTCTTACGAAAATCCTACTTCTACTATTGTAATCCATTATTAATAAGGAATGTCGGCTATATCGCAACAGATTTGGTAGAAATCTTCTTGATTAGAAGAAAAATATAACAAAGTACACCTTATATATATATACTGACTTTAATAAGGATTTTTACGCTTTCTACAAAAACAAGTGCAATTTTTTTCACCTCCAGAAAAAAAGAAAAAAAAAAAAAAAAAGCAAAAATTCACAAATATACAGTGGTAAGTGTACAAGAAAAGCGAAAACATTGAACTTCAAATCAATACGGAACTTCAAATTTAAAAAAAAACAAAAATTCAAATGAATTTGACATAAATAATAATAACATTCTAACATATAATCTACTAGAAAAAAGCAATTTGCATACTACTTGTTTTGAGCGATAATTATTTATTTTACTTATTTATTAAAGGGATAATCATATTATTGTTGGATCAAAGAAAAAACTACTTAGATCTGTATAAATGATTCAGTTTATCAGACTACTCCATATATACATTATACAGAACGAACAATTTAAAAATTTACTAGAGCATGAGTCATTGCACTAGTATGAGCTATTTTTAACAAATAACGATCAATATTTCATTATTAACTCTAATATTATCGAATTATTTTATTTACTAGTTATTACGAAAACATTTCTTGTTTTATGTATATCTTCATTCTCTCATTAATATATAACGAAAATTTCGTTAATTCTATTAAAAGTTGTGTTGTCATATTAAAAACTTACTGTCACTATTCATTATAAATATATGCAATATTAAAGAACTGATATAATTATTTGAAAAATAAGAATCAAATTTCCTGAATTATAAGCAGGAAATATATATATATATATAAATATTTAAAAACTTCCTCGTTATTGTCATGAACATAGCCAACAGAATAATTTTTCCATCTGTAAAGCTTGAATTTAAAAAAGAAATGCAATCTGAATGATTTTCAAAGCTTTTCTTCGGGTTATTTGACTTGTTTATGCTTATTTATATTAACATAACATCTATTTTTCTTATTAAAATTTAGATATTTACATGTTATTATGATAATTAAAATCGCTAAAGAAAGATATAATTGATTTTTCGTCTCTTTCATGATTTATTTTTTTAATATATTTTGATAGATAAAATCGAGAGCATTCATTACGACTTATTTATTATTACCGTAGTAGTACTTTCTTTTCGTATTATTAAAACAAAATCAGAAATATTATATGATGATAAATGCGGTGCTGCTGAAAGAACATTCGACCTTTCCTGATATCTCCTGACACTCGTATCTGGATTGTTGTTCCCAGTAGTGCAATTTTTCTGGTAGTTTTTCATTCCATATTTTCTCGATCAGCGATAAAACTATTTTATAAGTATTCCAGCTTATAATATTTTTAATGGTGACTAATTATTAAATGAAGTGATGTTCTCTTAGGCAAAGTTGTTGGTAATTAAATAGCAAAGCTCGCACATCTGTTAATGTGCAACACGAAACAAAGCAGACTTAATTAAATATTTCTACGCCAAGAATGATATTTTTAACGTAAAATATATATATTTAAATTTTAAAAAGTTAGAAATTATTATAAAAAGAATATGTATGTGTGTTGTTAAAAGTAGCTATATATTCGAGCCCATTTAAAGTTAGCAGAAAGACATCATCTTTATCAATTTTAAACATAGATTAAGCTTTCATGTGGATCAAAATAACAAATATAGGATATACTCTACTTTTTTTACGTATACCAAAAATGGATTAAGAATTTTCTTTCATCAAATTCGCCTCTCTTCTCAATTCCCATAATATTAAGTAAAGACATGTTGATAGTATTCGTAAATAAATTCCATCAAAAATTTTCTTTGTATTCTTATAAAATATCTTTTTTTTTTTTATTTTTGGTTTCTTTGAATTTTTATAGAGATATATGCCATTATCTAAGAAAATATCTCTTTTTTTGTTACTATAATTCTTTTCAGAAATAATGATTTTTTTTCTTCCAAATCTGTTTTCAAACAGATATTATTTGCGTAATCTTCTTAACAAATTTGATTATTTTGAATAATAATAACAATAATAATGATGTCTTGACTCTTTCGAATTAAATATAAGAAAACAGTAGTAGTTTTCAATTATTTTTTACTTCAAAGCAAAAGCTCTTATGCATCTTTTAATACTTTTTGAAAGAATATATATATTTAATATTTAATACGAAAATTCGTTGTTCGAATTTTCATTTTTGCCACATATAAATTGTTAAAGAGGAATATTAAATTATTTTTATTATTATTTAATGGATATTCTAAATGGAAATTACGATAACGATGATGATGATGATGATAAAAATTGAGAGAGATTATTTAAAAATGGATTTAAACAAAATGATCCCAAAATTATTTGTCTGACTATTTACCATGCAGAAAATTATATGTGAGTTTATTGATATTAAAAATAAAATATATAAGTAAAATTTTACAGATAAGTAAGCATTAGTTTATAAAAAAATCCTTTGAAATTTACTGTAATATCTTCGATGTCCAACAAATATAACGTTTAGAATTTTAAAAATTTTGTATGCCACCATCTTATAACGGAATCACCACACAATATTTCCAAAATTAGTATTTGTATCCCTTGATAAATAAGAAAAAATCCTGCAATATTCGAATGCCCTTTTAATGTTTTGTTCTTCAGATATTTTGTGGTCAACCTGACAAACCTTTAGGAGGAAAAAGAGATTATATGAGATAATCCTTTAAAGAGATTATCCTTTCAAGACATTATAGTCACTTATGTGTAAAAATTAAAACACCGATATCTCTATAAGTTTTTGTTAAAAATAGTTTCACAGATATCAATAGTTTAATATTTCGAATGGCTACTATGTTGTTATGAAATCAGTTATTATCCTCAAAATTGAGACGATAATAATTCTCATATATCATGAGTAATTATCCTCATGTATCTTATATAGTACGGAATGATGATCTAAAATTTCGATGCGCTATGATATTGGATTTCTGCAGGTATCTTGTGGACAGATAGATATCAGTATATCGAAGAAAAAATGGCTATTTAATCAATTTTTTCTATAAAAATGACTTGGAAATCTGTTCTAAACTCATTTATCATTAATAATTTAAATTTTTTGAATGATATTTTTATTTTTCAAACAGTGCATTAATTCAATTCTAGAGCTATCAACAAAATCAAAAAATTATATTTTACTTTTCTGTTGTCGTCGAGTAGGCATTTGATTTGATTAATTTCATTTTTGCTTACTTTCTGAAAGAAAACGAATGAGGTTTATATAACCTAAGATTATCTTTTTTTATGTCTTTTATCGATACATTTTGCACAATTAATAGAATTTTTTTGAGATTTGATAGTGATATTCTGCCGTTAAAGTGAGTCTATGGTATTAAAAGATGCATAGAATTTTTAGCAGTGTAAATTGAATCTTTTAAAAAATGGCGGCCATTCAAGTTTCAAAATGGCGGACATTCAAACTTTCTAAGAAACTACTTGATAAATTATTATAAAAATTAGTTAAGAGATAGTGCAACTGAAGTTTACTTTAATGATTTACATTTTAATTCCGCAAGTTTAATCATTCCTATATAGCGAACATATTTGGAAAGTAGGCTATTGACTCCTTTCAAAAATGTTTTTTTTTTCCATTAAATTTTTTTATCACGATAAAAGTAATGATCAAAATTATGGAATCTTATAATAATCGTTTTTTTATTTTTTTGTAAAATTTTAAGATTTTCTCTTGCGCTCATTCAGTCTATACTTATTTATGTTTCATGCAAATGAATACCCAACTCATCTAATCATTTATAATCATAATAATTAAATTAAAACTTCTGATAACTATTCAATGTACTGATTATCACACTCATATTCTTAGCATTGTTAATAATATAATACTTGAGGTACATAACCATATTCTTCTTCGATGCAAAATCATCTCCACAAATATTGTTAAAGTTAACGATCTAGAAATAAATTCCGAAAAGCAAAATTTCATATTTATATAAGGATAATTATCGTAAAACGATAACTTCTGATATAAATAAAATTCTAAGTATCGTTTCTTGACTTCGATGCTTAGAAATTTATTCCAAAATTTAAATTTAAAAAAATATATTTGGAGGTTTTAAGCATTAAATATTTTTTTAGAATAGGATTATTCGATAATTTTACATTTGTTTTTCTTGATCTCTGATCATTAATTATTTAGCTTTCATTTTTTTTTTTTTTTTTTGTGAAATATTCTTTTAGAGTCTTCATCTGGCATACAGAGAAATTTCATTGCAGAAATTCTATCCGTTCGTTGCAGAAATTCTCACAAATATTTAAAACTATATTTATTATATTTTAAAACAATCTTTAATTTTATACTAAGTTCGAAACTCGACTTTGCTCCTGAAGGAATTATCTCTTCCGTATGTGAAAGCAATAAACATCCAAACAATAATTTGTATTTTCTATTTATTCAAATTTTAAACAGAACCAGAGTTATCTTCGATACACTTACCAAATTTTGACTGAAATTATTACTAATTCTTTCTGTATGTTAACGCAATTAACTTTTCAAAATGGGATGATACAACGTCTCCTGATAATTCCAAATTTCACAATGATAACTTATATCCATCCTTCAAATCGATTTTTCTTCAAAACTATCCCGGTTGTTTCAACTGCATTGAAAAACACATCTCGCTGCAACTTTCACTCAACAGTTTCGCTCCCAGATGAAAATCTATAATTCTGAAGACAAATTCACTTTATTTTCATCAGTTTTTTTTTTGTTTATTGTCAAACATTATCACAAATTAAATTATAGAATTTTTTAAACATTTTTTAATTTGTTTATTCTCTGCGCCATCATTATTCTCCATTACATTTTAAGCCATTCTTCTAACAAAAAAATTGACTATATGCATTTATATTGCGTCTGTGTGTCTGTCCATCAATCAATCATTAAAAATAACTCGAGAACCAAACATCGAAGAGTTTTCAAATTTTAAGGGATCATTCCTTGTTATCTAAGGTATACACATATATAAATAGTTAAATATCTTAATGATAGTTAAGAAATTTAATAGCATTTTGAAAGAAAAACATGATTTTTACATTGTTATTCTGCAAATTTAACTTGTTTTATATAAATTATATAAAAAAAAATAAATATATTTTTTAACAATTTTCGGATGACATCATTTCCGATTAAATTTCGAATAAAAAATAAATAAATAACTCGTTTAAAATAATATCAAATTTATTTATTTACATTTCGGAATATAATATTACAAATCATGAGATCTATTTTAGTTCGTAAGTGAATGTTTTGTGATATTGTGTGAATGATTTGAAGCGTTATAAAGCGCATAAAGTGTTTCAGTACAATAAAATACAATAGATCACAACAATAGCTTACATAAAAAAATGTATATATATTTTATTAGCAAAAATTTTGAATACTTGCATATACAGAATGACGTAAAGTATTTTAAAAAATATACATTAAACTAAAGGCGATATCAAGAAACCAAAAATTCCACGAATATGGTTGTGAATATGGTGATATCTTCATAGATTCTCGTGTTATTTGTTGAATATTTGGTGTTGTCAAAGAATCTGCCACATAGAAATATTTAACAGACAGGATAAGCATCTATTATTCTATACAATATACTGCTTCACATATCTAACAACTTTATCTATTCGTTGAATATTTGCATTAGCAAAATTAACTAAGATTAATCTTAAATTTGATGCTATTGTATATATTTTTAATTCAACAGTTTCGAAAATATTTTTATAACTTTAAAATCTTCTGATATCAAATTCAAAGTTGCTAAGCTTAATCGAACATTGTAAACATCGAAGTAAAGCCATAATTAAAATAAAAAGTACAGCAAAAGCTTTACTTAACTGTTGCATGCTTAAATATTGTTGTTTGACATTCGTAAAATAATTAATTGATTTCATTCCAAAGCAAATACTTGGCACGATTATATCCTAACATATTTTTACCTGCAACATCACTGATATACATATACAAAAGTATCCATTTTAGATTGTGTACCGTGTAATTAAAATATAATATTTACCCAGTTCGTTGCAATTTATATACTTAATATCGTGTAAAAAAGAAGAAAAAAATTTATTTATTTAACGATAACGCATACGACAAAAAATAAACGAAGTAATTTTTATTAAAACCGATGATAAAAGGAGAGAAATTAATTTTCCTTTTATGCTTTCGATTATTTTTTAAAATATTTAACTATTAAAAAAAAAATCTCTTCTTTGTTTGCATTACATAACAGTGACATTACAACGTTATTCCTTGTCCCCCTTTAAGTAAATCTTATTTAATCAATAAAGTGCTTTTCTAGTAAAAGCAGATTATTCCAAGAGGTAAATAGGGAATAAAAGAGACATTTCTTTGCAATGTTTAGTATAAGTTAGAAGAAGTAGGGATTCTGTAAAGATTTCACATACGTTGCTACATTTACAACTTCCATTAGCCATCCACAAGCGCACAATGCATTTTTTTTCTTTTTATTTTCTTATATTTTTCTATAAAAAAAAATGTTTGCATCAGTAGGAGGTTGTTTCTTTTATTCATAAAGAGTATCTTTTGTAAATATGAGAAGTCTTTACAGATATTACGTTACGTGCTACATATATATATATAAGATCGGAAGTGTTGTCGTCAAAGAATCTGCCACATAGAAATATTTAACAGACAGGATAAGCATCTATTATTCTATACAATATACTGCTAATTTTTTCACAAAGGTTATTATTATTATTATGATTATTTTTCAAAAATTCGGTAAATAACTATTATTAAATTATCGTAAAATGCTAGTAGCGAAACGAAAATAACTACCTTTCTGTATTTGGGGATATTTTTTTAAGTGTTAAATAAGTGTACTTTACTGGGAAGATGAAAAAAAAAAACGTTTTTTTTTCTTTATTTTTGTAGTGGTAGTCGTATTAGTAGTAGCAGTAGTAGTAGTATATAGTGCGGCTTTTATACAAAAAGCACTTTGATGCGAGTGAAACGAAGCCAATTTGATGATCTGAGAGGGAAAAAAACAGTACAAAAACTGCATTATCACACAATGGATATATCAATTAGGTTTGTGCTAGTAGCATTCAATGTCGGAAAAATTCCTTTTCTGTTCTATCCTGTCTACTTTTGCAACATTGTTTGGAAATGCCGCAAATGTGTTCTCTTAAAACATTTTGGACGACACTTTGTTTCAATCTTGTTTTCCTTATTTATGTCTGTTATATCTCTTAGGATTTCGACACGTAACAGTCAATTTTTATTATTATATATATATATATTTATTTTTTTTGAAACCGTATCTCTCTTATCTATATCTATCTATACATATAGCTATAAAAATAAAGAATAAAATTTAAAATTCGTCGTATATTCCACTCGATATTAACTTCAAAACAAACAGTAAAAAGAAAAAAAAAAGTTTTGTTATTATCGAAAAAATAAAATCCCACTGTGTAACTTTAAATATATGTCTTATATAGCATCACTCTACATAAACTGTAAAATAAATCAATGTAGAGTTATGACTAAAAATATATTTTCTCCTTGACATTAAAATAAATCTGAAACGAATTTATTTCAGTTAATTTGCATCTTCTAGTATAATATTTCATTTGAGGAATGATAATGATATTTTAAAACTAAGAAATGATTTTTCTTTTTTCGCCATATTTTCTTTAACCTTATTTTTATATATTTAGCAACGATTAAGAAAAGAAAACACCTTTTAAGAGTATGAAATTAATAATTTTCGAAAACAAAAATCCAACTACAACGATTAATTATCAGGATAAAATTTGCTGTTCAGGATAAAATTTAAATATGTTTTGCTTGTATATATATTTATATGTATTTTTTTTTCCTGTTTTCGAGTCTTTGAAACTTAAACAATTAATTAAAAACAATAAATTTTAAGTAAAGTATCCAATAATTACATATATTTAGACATTTAATTGCCTTGTATGATTTTTTTTATATATTCCAGAATAATTTTTTCGGATAAAACTTACTTTGCGAGTCCTTTAAAAAATTCTCTTTCTCTCTAGTGATTAAGAGATAATTGCTATGTTGGTAACTGTGTATCAAGTTTTATTCTAAATTTTTTTTATGTTTTAATTTCGAAGTGGAATATTCTGAAGATTAACTTTATTTAGAGCGATCTTTTAATAGTTGGATAAAATCTAAACGTTTGGTTCCAATTAGTTAGAAGATAATCGATAGGAAAGAATGATGATCAGGAGAATCACCGAATTAGTTGTCTTCACTTTTGTAGGAGGGAAAAATAAAACAAATCTTCCTGAACGGATTCATTCAAGAAATAAAAGTTTCTACTTTGTAAAATTGCCATTTTTTTACCCCCTCCTCACTCTATATTAATACAAGAAAAATTTTTAATGAATAATGAATAATATAAAGAGAATTTAATCTTCCAAACAATCATAAAAACTCGAGTTATTCAAACATTAAATCCTACCAATTAACTAAATTTTTAACTGATTATGATATGCATATGTGCATTATTTAATCATTTTTAGGAATTTTTTAAAATTTAATTGAGTAATAATTCTTTATTATTAATAATAACAACAACAATAATCTGTAGAAAGTAAAAAAAGATATCTAAAATTTAATATAGTCATTTCAAAATTGCATATTTTATCTTTCGTTATAATAAATTAGTTCAGATTAAATTTTTGTTTTCAATTATATTTATAATTTATTATATAGGAATGACATTATACTGTTGTTATCTTATCTGAACTTCTGCCTAGTAATAAACTACATCTATCCGGTTCCATTAAAATTCTACCAGAATAGAATATGTATATATTAATTCTATTTTAGAACTATAAATCTAATATAAAAATTGAAAGTATCTGTAATGTTTTGATAAAATTTGCTAATTCTCTTTGAGAGGAACGTCGCGCCAAATGCATTAGTTTTACTTCCTTTCTCCTTTTATCGAAACAAACAATGCAGTTGTTTGTTTCAATAAAAAGGAACAGAAACATGAAAATTCTTAAAAGTTACTTTTGACAGCGAGAATAAGAACTGGCATGCATTCGTTCTACTGATCTACAGTTACGAAAAGTCGCTCATCAGTCGCACAATGCGAAACATTTCATTTTTTTTTTTTTACGAATTACGAATGATTTATGTAATGAGTAAATAAATAAGAGATTTTTCTAACTTGTAACAGTAAATTTTCAATAATTAGATAATGTAAATTTATTGTAGTCGAAAGATGCGAAGCAAGATTCAGTGTAGCTTTTTAATAAAGAATGAAGTCGTAATTTAAGAGTAAAGATTTCTCTCTCTTTTTCCTCCTCCTCCTTCTTCTTCTTCGCTCTCTCACTCTCTCTCTCTCTCTCTCTCGCTGCAAACTAAGAAAAATTAATAATTTTATTTGTACAACTTACATTATTACTTTCAGAAATGACAATTTACCGGATATAATCTGATCAATAATAAGAAATTACTCTTAACTATTAAAAATTCTTTTAAATTCTTTCGGAGGAATTGCTGCTGGCTTTAACATTTCCAATTTTAATATAACCGCGATTTTAATTTTCTTGTAATATTAAAATAAAATTAAGAAAAAAATATTCAATTTATCTATTTATTTATTTATTTTTTATACATCGCGAAAAATAACTTTGGTTACGATTTGCAAAAGTAATAAAATATTCAACCGGACAGACTAGAAAAAAATATATATATTTATATATAAAAATATGTTATATATGTATGCGTATATATATATATATTTTTTCCTGTTATATAGCATAGTTTATAGAGGCGTGGTTATATCTATCGTATAAAAAGGAGACAAGATTTTTAAGAATATAGTATAGAAAATAACGAGAGTTTACTACGTAAAACAGAATATAGGCGTCGTCTCCTTTTCCTTCTCACAAAAATATACTATACGAAAAATGATGTGCAGGACTTTTCTGAAGTAGAGAACAGCTTGATACGTTTAAAAATTTATACTCAGATCCTCAACGTTGGCTATCTGGATTTACAGTCACTGCACCGGGCCACTTGGATTGTGACCACAAAGATGACTCCACAGTACTCCCAGTGGACTGATAGTACTGGTTATTTCCAAATAAATGTTGTCTGAGTCGAAGCAGTGATAAATCTTTGATTATGGTTTTATACGGCATTACTATGTTCGGGTTTGGAATGCATACTTGATAACAATTGACTGTGCATGTAGTGTTTTTAATTTTCGTTGATCCAATAGTTTTCAAACATATTGTAATTAACCTTTTTGGAAACCGCCCACATTTCTCTATGCTAGCTTCGACCGGGGCGATAGATCGCGGACGAGAAGGAATGTTCAAATGAGGTTTTGCAGGCAGGTGGATTGTTAGAAATGATTATGGTCCTTCTACCCTTCCATTTTAGAGTTTTCACATATTTTTCTTCCTTTTTTATATATATATATATTCTAGAATTTTATTTATTAATTATTAAACAGGATTCTTGCTAAATAATTTAATTAAAAATATCGATTTTTTTTATATACATATATGATTTTTAATGCATAGGCGACGTGATGTAACGTCTTCCACTCATAAGATACGTGTTTATAATTCATTTTGATTATTTTAATTGTTAGAACGATTATATAAAAAGCTAAATTACAAAGAAATAATTCTTCCAAAACATTAAATTATAAAATAACCATTCTGCTAGAGTGGCTAGAGTATATTCTCTGAACTTAACACCCTCTTTTCACAAGCTGTATTTATTGCTATCAGATGCAAATCAAGAAAAACTATCTCTTCTCTGTTTATAACTTGCAGACTAAAAAGACTTACGACGTCTGCACGCTTAACTCTACTAGAAAAAAAATTTTTTTTTTTCCTTCTTCTTCTTCTTCTCTTTAACCCATAAAACGACCATAAACATTAAAGTCTTTATGTATTTAAATATTTTTAATGCTTAAAATCACATACTAAATACAGTAAATTAAGTAATTTTTCTTCTTCTACATTGGTCTTAACGTCATATTTTGGTATAGGTGGTGGTGGAGCAGTTATAACAACAATTGGTCAGGAGAGGGAACAGCAATGCTGGAACGGATCTCCGTCGTTAACCAAGGCACCACTGTATTAGTCTTTTGTCTCAAATGCACGAAAACGTTAGATAAGAACTTTTGTTAGAACATTCGTTGCATAATTAATCTAAAAGTAGTACAGTATACTCAGTATTTTCTATATAAAACTTGAGAGATTCTACATGTTATATATATATAATAAGGGGCAAGGAATATGTTCCTATTGATTAATCTTTTAGGTATCAAAATTCTTAGCTAAGAAATTTTTTTAAATCTAAAAATAAGCATAATAAAAAAAATAAAAAATATCTTCCTATTATATTCTAAAATCATTACAATAAGTTTTTAAAAAAATATAGAATTATTACAGTAATTAAAATAATTCACGAACTTCCTCCGTAACTGAACATATCTAAATGTAATATTAAATTTAAAAAAAACCTAAATTTAAGTAAAATTTTACGTATAATATTTTAGTTGCTTCTTTAAGGCCAGGCTTTACAATGTCCCGTTAAAGTTTTAGTTAGTCTTAATCACCAGTTACACTTTACAATTATTAGATAAACGCTAATTGGTAGTTACTGATGTTAAACTACCAATTAGCGATAATATAACAAATGAAAAACAGATAACTGATAGTTAAACTAACAGGAACTTTAATGGGACATTGTTAAACAGGGACCAAGAGATATTTGATGTCCTGTTTCTTAAGAAATAGAGAAATAGATTATAGATATAGGCCCTACTAGATTATTTAAAATTTCCAAAATATAATATAATATATATCTGAAGGCAAAATTATATAAGAAAACACGAACTAATCAGTCTAATGATGCTATTAAAAGAAAGTAAATTTATATTAATAGCACAAATAGATAAGATTCAGCTTATTATATGATATTACTTATATAATATAGGGTTGATATTGTCTTCATCTAATGCAGAATATTTGAGATTTTCGGAATCTAAATTAATATTATACAATCAATGTTTTTTGTTCTTTTAGGTATAGGCCTCCAGAATGTTTATTGACAAATGGGTTTTACAGTTTTAAAATGGATATGTGGGCAGCAGGATGTGTATTCTTCGAAGTTTTAACGTAAATAATTTCAATAAATTAATAAAATGAATATAATTATCATAGACTGTCTCGTAGTCTATGATAATTAATAATTATAATTATCATAATTAATCGACTATTTTATTTCTAGAAATACGCCATTATTTCCTGGAAAAAGTGAAGTAGATCAAATTGCCAAAATTCATAATATACTTGGAACGCCCAAGCCACATATTCTTGCCAAATTATTTAAATAGTATGTTTGTTATCATTTTAATTGTAATTTTAAATGCTTATATTCAGAGACATTCCTAGAATAGTTCTCCTGTAGATGTAAGATTTCTTCCATCGTCTCACCTACCTGCGTAAAATTAAATTAAAGAATGCCTTCTTTCTTCCTGTAGTGGTCTATCACATTTCTGGCAGATTTCTTTCTCTCTTTTTTTATTATTTTATATACTCTTCTCACTTTGTTCTTCAATCTTTTAAAGAATTAAATGTAAGCATGAAAGTGATTTTCCAGGATAACTGCCAACAATGAGTTCGAATTTATTCCCTTGTGATCTATAGAAAGAATATGAATTAAGATAGAAAAGTGTAATATTTTAAATAATGTCTATACTATTTATATAAATATGAATTATGTAATTTTTCTTTGTTGCAGTTTGCAATCATTCCTGCAATCTATCATTTAAATGCCATGATTCCTTGGACCTCTAGCTAGGAATGTCCCTATTTATATTATATTAAATGTTTTATTTCAAATAATAATTCTGTATTGTTATTAAAATATATTACATAATTGATAAATTATTATTTATTTTATTTAGTACAAATAGTTTTCGGTTAGATGTTCGTTTTACTCCAATGGAAGGAAGTGGACTTCCAAATTTTTCACCTCAAATATCAGCTGATGCTCGACATTTAATTTCGCTTCTTTGTACTTATGATCAAGATGAAAGAATTAATGCCAGACAAGCATTGAATCATCCTTATTTTCGTAATATTAGGTATGAATCAGTTTTAAAAAATTCAAATAATAGTTTGTGACTTTGCTATGATTACAATCTAATAATAAATTTATTCATATACATTTGTGGACATCTTATTCATATTAAAATACAATATATGATTATTAATTGTTGAAATTACTTAAATTTATTCATAAATATCGCATATTTTGTATTTTAATAATGAAATAGATAAAAATAAGTATGCAGCTGGCCACATTATATAACTTAATGTTTCTCTGCCATATTATCAATATGAATCGATTTAATCACTTTAGAATTGAATGTATAATGGTTTACTTCCAGGTCTTATCCAAGAGATTGCTGGATAAGTGAAACGTGTTTTATAAAAATCTGGTATCGATTTTAAATTAATTTCCCAAACTATTTTTTATTGTACATTTGATCCAATCAAAAACTATTTTTATAAATTATGCAATTACAAATTAAATATTTTCGTAAATTATTTAAAATGAATAATGCAAAACTGAATAAATATAATAAACTGATTAATTTTTTTGTTTGATGGCGAAAATTATAAGATAATAAGTTATATTTTCCAATATATCTGCAATATGTGTTATTGGAGAACACTAAAAACGGATTTTATCCCTTTTTTATGAGTTAATTTTATCTTTTCCGATATAACTGTATATTATAATTAACGTGATGAAAAGATAGACATAATTTTTACTGATGGGAATATAACTAAAATTCGTTTTGTAGTCTAAAAGACAGTTATTATGATCTAATTTATTTAGTACAATTAATTAATCCTATTTCAAAAAATTTATAACGTATTCTAAAGTACATTCTCAAATTCACTACTATTCATTTTTTTGTTTATCTATTTGAAGAAAAATACAAAATTTTCAAATTAATTCCGAAATTTTTATAAAATATTTTTTCATGAAATAGTAAGCAGTAAAACTAATAACACTAACTTATCAAATTAAATAAATAATATTTTTTAATTTTTATATAAATTTAATAATTCAAAAATAAATAATTTGATAAAATATCAAGCGTTCAAACTTTTGAATTATTTTTATAATACTGTACATTACTTTTGAATCAATTAATAAATTCAAAAATTATTAAATTATCTAGAATTGCGCATATTTTTATGAAATTCAATAGAAGCAATATCTTGACGTTTATTTCGAAATTACATTTTTTTAATTAACAATACTGTAGGCTTCAACATTTAGAACTGGATAACATTCAAATTTTTGAGATAGAATTCTCCCTAATAAATTTGAATCAATTATCACATTTTTATTAAATTGAATAGATAAATCATGCCATTGATGATCTAAACCCATAATATTTTAGATGAGTCCAGCATGATTAATCATTCTAAAATGACGAAAATGTAAGAAAAGTGGGGAGGATAAATTGTAAGAAATTTACATAATTAATATATTTTTTTTAAAATTTTGATTCAAAAAATTTTTGATTGTGTATTCTATAGTATGCATCTAGTTAAATCATACAAGTAAAATAAACTGAAATCGTTGATTTAATTCAATTATTGTTTGTTTCAATTTTTGTCCGGATAAAGCGATATCCTTATTAACATTTTATTATATTTTACTGTATTTATTATATAGTATAAGCTGTTATAAAGACTTACATTATATCAGAATTAAAGAATCAAGAAATTTTGTATAATTTAACGAGAATAATAAACTTTTATGATTTTACTTAATAGAACTTTTATTAATAAGAAAATTAAAATTCTAGATTTTTCAAAGCAGTTTTATTAGAAATGTTCATAGTATGAGTTATAGTAATGATTGTTTCATATAAAATAAGCGGGAAAATAATTGTTTAAACATTAAATTAATATAATCAATAAATATTTCGAAACAACAAGAATCAAATAAATATATTAAGATCATTTTGTAACAATAAATGATACGGTAATATTTATTATTATTGGTAATATTAGCTAAATTTATTTATTTTCAATTTTCTATATATATATATAATACAGTATTTATTTATAATAAATGTTATTAATTATATAAATTTTGTATTGTATTTTCTACTCGAAATTCTTTGTTTAAGTTTCTTGTTTCTATTTCACTGTATATAGATTTATTTAGTAGATAATTATACTATTAGTTTGAATAGTTAACGAGATATCTCTTCATAAATAATTGAATGACGTAATCGAATGCAGTAGACACGATTCCTGAAAGAATGAATCATTATCCCAATACAATCATACAAAGTTCCAAACCTATCATAGAAAAAGCACTCACTTGTCAGTCATATATTATAGCAGCCTAAAGTGAGACCTTTTTAAGTGTTAACTCTGGTATACTATATTTATTTTCGACTTCTTTTTTTAAAAATTGTCATTTTTAAAAAATAAACCTTTTTAAAAATCCATTTTTTAATCTGTAATATAATAGCAGGAACGACTACAGTAATTTATGTTCAGTCAGTTCAATGATCGTAACGAATAGCGGTGACTAGTTCAGTTCCTTGTTGTATAATTAGATTTTATTTTATACTCAAAATTTTATATCAAATTAAATTTTTAGAGATATTTCTGCATCCAATTAAGTTAATTTAGATATTTTGCAGTCATATAAATGATTAGTGACTCCCAATTTCTCTTTAATACGCAGATTCCATTCTAACGTTGAAACATAGCTTAATAAAAAAATAATATAGTAAATTACGAAGTAAAATATTAAAATTTAAATAGCTCATTAATTATAAGACATAATTCGAAATTTTACTTTGAAACTACATTTGTTTTAAGTCAATGCAGATTCCATTCTAACGTTGAAACATAGCTTAATAAAAAAAATAATATAGTAAATTACAAAGTAAAATATTAAAATTTAAATAGTTCATTAATTATAAGACATAATTCGAAATTTTACTTTGAAACTACATTTGTTTTAAGTCAGTTAACGTTTTAGTTCTAAATCAGACATCGTAAATTATTCAAAGGCAACAGGAGATGTACTCAGATTTTTCTTCAGAATCATAACAGATCTGAATACAGAAATATCTATAAAAATTTAATTATTTTATTTTAATGAATACAACTTTTCAGCAATTATCATTTTCGAAACTATATTTTCTGTGCATTTAGTTATATTCTTTATTGATTTCATTATCTTAAACAATTTATTTTTTAGGCGTTATATATATATGTTTTTTTATTTTGTATTTTAATTATTGAAAAATTATCTGTAAGACGAGGAGCGATTAACTTAATTTTATTATTATTTTATTTGTTCAGATTGTAAACAGAAGTACGTGTTGTATATCGTGTGAATGACCGAATAAGCATCTGTACAGTGCACAAAATGTTTCAACACAAACATTACTCTCGTCTCGTTTTTCGAAGAAATGTCAGAAAATTTGTATTTTTTTTACATCAAACCTATCGATTAATTTAATCGATTCTATTGGAAGTGATATTAAAATTGATCGTTTAATTCCTTATTAAACATTCCTTTGCATATTTATTTATATATCCGGAAGTTTATAAATATTTGAAGAATTTGTAAATAAGCTTTTAGAGTATTTGAAAAGAATTTAGAATATAGAAATGTAAAAATAAATCGATATTTGAAAATTATTTTCAAAAGAAATGAAGATTAATCCATAATTATAAGTTCGGTAGAAAGATTTAATTAAAAAATATGTATAATAATAAATAATTGTTATAAAAATTAAACTAACATGTAAGAAAATATTGCAAAAATTACATTAAAAAATTTTAGAATTTAAAAATAAAATGCGTGCAAATTTTGCATATAAGTTAGTCAGATTTAATGATAAAAAAAAAAACTTGAAATATAGGACTTATCAAAAATTTTTTCACATTTTTTTGTTTTTATCGTAAAATTTTTATTTTCTTCTCGTCTTAATCTTGCATCATAATACAATATAACCTAATTTTGCCATAGGAAATCATTTATTCATACATAATGAAGTATATTAAGAAACTCAGAGATATAATGGATTGAACGGCATTTTTTTAGCTTGAAATTACGATTAATAAAATATTTTTAGGCTTATTTAATAATTTTTATATCATTGTTCTATCGGAAAGATTGTTAACTTTCCTTGATTTAAAATTGTCAAGTTGGAATTAAGTTTGAATAAAGATCAATAATAATCCTTAACACTTTAATATACTTTCCAAAGAAAAAATGAAGCTTATAAGATCCAAGATCTTGGTGTTCCCTGTAATAACTTTATAACTATTTAATAAAATTTTGTGAAATTCGACAAAGATGTTCCTTTGTTAAAGATGATCTTGATGCATTATTTTTTAGCTAAGAGTTTCAATTATTTAAAATTAGTGGACATTTAAACTTCTGAAATACAGTATTCTCTTAATATTTTATAAATTAATTAGTCGATTATTACGAAAGTTTGTAGGAAAATTATGCTATTAAAATTGACCTTGATGGCACATCAATTAACTGCATAACTTCAATCATTTAAAATTCTGAGATTATTCTTAATAACTTTTGACCTAGTTTACTGATTTTTTACGAAATTTGGTAATGAGATCTTACCATTGAAGTTAGCCTTGAAATATTATCATTAATTCTGTAGTTTCAACCATTTAAAAATGGCCGTCATTCGAGTTTCTGAAATCATTCTAATAGCTTTTGAATTGTTCGAGAAATGTTTATGAAAATCAGTAACGAGATCATGCCCGTTAACATGATTTTAATGATATAATTTTCATTCTGCATCTTTAAACATTGCAAATAAGTATTTGGAAAGTAGTTCAGAAAAGACAATTAGGTTTTTTTCTAAATTGCTTACAAATAAATCTATTTAATATCGCACTAATATTTATTTCTATATCGGAAATGGCTATTACTATGAATTAATAATATATAGCTTATGTTGAAAGTGATACAACAATTGCTCATCATTTGTATTGACTACTATAGAAAATGTGTTAATTATCGCTAATGATTTTGAAAAATACATGAAAAAGGAGTTAATTGATCTGTTTATATTTTTATTAATAACTCAGCTTTGAATTTATAAGTAGATTAATATTTTAAAAAATTTGCGCCATAAATAATTTTCACAACTCTTACATTAATTTTTTCTTTTCCCAATTAATGTCTCCTACACTATATACAGTGAAATAAATATTATTTACGTACTTGTTCTTTTTTGACCGATATCATATGAAAGAAAATATTATACAGTGAAATACAGTGAAATAAATATTATTTACGTACTTGTTCTTTTTTGACCGATATCATATGAAAGAGAGAATAGATTTTTTCTTGAAAGATTGAAGAACAAATTTCTATTCAACACTATCCCTATTACTTGTTTCAAGCACATTGACCCAATCTCTTGAGAAAGCTGGCCGGCTGACCTTGTGGATTTCCATCTGAAGATTCCTGGTTATAATCCGAATCTATACATCAAGGTGTTTTTCAGTGTCTTGTTCGACGTGAGTGAGAACTGTCCACTGTAAACTCTAATTCTTCTTTGTAGGTTTTATTCCTCTTTTCAACCAGTGGTTCGATGAGAACAAGGTTATTCCAATGTCTGTCATAGGTCGTTAAATCCATGCTGTAGTCGGTCATTCAGATGAAGAATAGGATTCAAAGAACAGGATCCGGCCCTTTTCAAAAAAATCTGTAGATATGGAACAAGAATCAAATTTGGATTTTCCAGATAAAAAACGAATACTATCGTGGTAGATTTTACGCCGCTTATAATTCTGTTGATAATAATTATTTTCCAAAGTTTGCTACGGCCATTTACACTAGTAGTATACGACTGGCCATCAGGTGAGATGGTATAGAATGAGATTCAAAAGGTCAAATCAGGATCCGTCCTTAAAAAATTCAGAAGTTTTGGACAGGAATTGTATCTTGATTCTCTAAAGTTGAAATGCAATATACTTCCATGCAATCATCCGATCGAGAGATGATAATTCAGACAATGAACGACAATCTACTAGATTTACAAAATATGCATTCCTCTTTTTAGATTATTTTCACTGATTTTGCAATATACAAAATAAAAGCGAGAAATTGCAATAGCTTTCAATCTGAAGAATACAGCAATGCTTTTCCTTCTTAAAACACGCTACTTACAGCATTAAGTTATATAAAATGTTGAATTTACATTGTACATGTTTTATTTTTTTCGTAAAAATCAGATTTTCCGCCTTTTTGATTAAGATTTATCATGTAGATTATCAACATGCGATTATTTTATATTGATTGTCATATCAACAGTAGAAAATAATAAATTTCCATCAAAACACTCAACGATTTACAATCATATTCCGGTTTATATGAAGAATTAATAATATCCATTATGAAATATTCAATGGACAGTTGTTAAATGTTAACACTTCATTTATCAGATTTTACATGACACTTTATAAATTTTCCTTCATAGTACAAAGAGTTTAAGACAGCTAAAAATCAGCATGTCGATGATGTCATAACCACTATTCGTCTTGTTGATCTCCAAATATTAAAAAACAAAAATATCCTGTCAATATGTTTCGGTTAAATTCATTTCTCTTTCTAAATTAAATTTTGAATGGATTATAATAATAAATCACTGACATTTATCAGTATGGTGAAATTTAATTTCGTTAATTTATATTGCAGAAATATCTGAATTGCAGATGATTTCAATTAAATTATTTAATAAGCTAAATTTAACTTTTTAATAATTTATTAAATATTAAATTTTATATTCAAATACAAATCAAAATTTTGTAGAATTGTAACCAAAATTAATTAATTAAACTAACAATAAATATTAAATTCATTACCATATGGACAGAAAGGA
This sequence comes from Olivierus martensii, assembly GCA_000484575.1. Lineage (NCBI taxonomy): Eukaryota > Metazoa > Arthropoda > Arachnida > Scorpiones > Buthidae > Olivierus > Olivierus martensii. Next base: position 29,927 of record AYEL01018221.1, read on the forward strand.
TTTTATTAGAATAAAAACCGTTTGAATTATATTGATCATGAATTCAATATTCGTAATCGCAATTAATCATGTCATATATTTTAAACAGTTAAAATCTTCAAGTAGCTTTATATTATAGTTCGCATGATCATGTTAGATAATATTTTGAATATTTTAAAATTAGTCTATAATTAAGTCAATTCAAGCATTTTAAACTAACACACACATACATAAAATAATTATTATATATATTTAATATCGTTAAATGAATAACTTCCGTTTATATTTCTATTTACATTTTATTTTAATTTATTTTATTTTATTTATTTATTTAAGCAAATACACGATCAAATATTGCAATAATAATTATTAGATGTAACTAGCGATTTCATTATTCTATATTCAAGATTAGAAATATATACAGGTATATTAAATATTTTTTCTAATACGTTTAGAAGGAACGATAGCCCCTTTGAATCTGCTATTGATTTTGGCTATTTAGTCATCTGTTTGAGATGTTGATTGATTTATGCCACCGAATTGAAACATGGATATATGATTGCCAAGATAATTGCTAATATTTTAGAGCTTAACATAGGCTGACTAATATCCGTGATGCGGTCAGCCAGAAGGTTAATGAGCCGGGTCTTGATTCCTTTAAAAATTCTGAAGATACCTCTATTTCTGTTTTACGCCGTTTTCCAATTTTCGTCGCTAAGTAGTGGAACTTTAGCAAAGCCCACTATGGGTCTCACACTTAGGGTGATGTCAGTCATCAAGTAAAGACTGAGTTCAATGGGCTGGTCCTGGATCTCTTAAAAAATCTGGAAGTATGGGATCCTAAATCTATTCTAGGCCTTCAGGTGATGCGATTGTTGGGAGTTTAATGCCTTTTTAAATTATGTTTTAATTTATATAAATATGATCTTATTTGCTTATTATTGATTAAATAAAACTTATATTTGCATGTCGGTATTTATTTCGGTTTTAATCCTCATAGATATTAGCTTTATAGACCATTACAAAAATCATCATGAATGTTTGACCACATCCATAACGAAGTTAGATTTCAAAATGACCGATCCTCGGGTGAAGTGAAATCTCTAAAAAATTCTGAAGAATATATTTGGAGATCGATCGAGAATTACTCAGATTATTAAAAAAGAAAGTTGTCCTACGCAAACAATCTCAGTTGATATGAATAATTAGGTTATCTTTAAGTAAATTAAAAGAATTAAATTATTGTTTTAAGACATTCGTATAAATACAAATGGCATTATATTATAAACAATTTATACAGCAATATAAAAGTATAATAAATAATTACAAGTAGGCAGTCTAATTTCTAAATTTAGTTCTGTTATCATTTTGCTATAAATTAGATAATAAGAAGCAGTGATATGTGTTACTAAAAGCAGTTTCAATATGTTTATTTAATCAGCTATTAAATCTTCTAAATTTTAAAATCAACTATTATAACTTTCGTCAGATGTCAATAGTTTTCACTATTAAAATATTTTAAATTATTCATACTAAAATAACACCAAACACCGAAAATTTCAATATTATTTAAAATCTTGCCAAATTCAGTATAACAATGTTATCTCGTATTTCTTTTCTATATCGTTGCAAATTATTTTAATCATTTGTTGATCACCTTGGATTTATATCTACAGATCTAGATACATAAAGTGTTGACAAAAAAAAAGGAGGCAATGAATAGTATTTCATATATATTTTAATTTCATTGCATTATCTTTTTATTAATCCTGTTCATGTTCATGAATTCATAATTATATTTTAGTGTGGAACGAATTAAATGATCTTGAGTTGAGTTGCTACAAATTTACAATTTTTCTTAAAAATACCAATATTATAGCATTTAATCGATAAATAAAGTATTCCTATCTGTTAAATTATTGCCTCCTATATTTATATTTAATAATATTTAATTTGACGAATATTCCAGGTAATAAGTTTTTCTTCTGTATACATAGGATAATCTTAAGATCTTCATAGATCCAAGGAACTCTTGCATTTGATATTGTAATTTTATAATTTGATTTTTTTTTATTTTTCGGTCCATTATAATGCAGTATTTTCAGGTCTTTAACATTTTCGTATCTTCTGATAGATAGGCTCTACGTATAATAGCCTAATGCTGCATATGGCCCTGTGTATACGTTGTTCTTGATGAAATTCATCTCTGTTAGAATTTATATAGTGAAACCTGTGACAGCAGTTACGGAATGTATTTAGTTTACCTATCACGAACAGGCGAACCTATTTGTGTTTTACACAAATGACAGGACTCAACAGTTAATGAAATAAATCAGCAAAGATTACATTTGTTATATTCTTCTCTCTAATAGGATTTATAATAGAAACGAGCAAGATTTATAACATTAAAAGAGGATAGAATTTTTCTAAGCCAGAATGTCTAAATTCAGTTCCTGTTTACATAAAATAGAATCAGTCTTTTTTATATAACATCCCACTTTAAGTAATGCTTTTATTTATAGATGAAATAATTTTACAAATGTTCACTTAAGAAAATAATATTTTCTCTCTGGATTGTAGACAATAATAAACTTACTGGACATTTCGTTACAAAATAAAAATGAAAACTGATTTCTATTTCTATATTAAAAATGCTTAGAAATAGAAATTATAGTTTGGTTTTGAACAAAGCTTACAACAAAATCATCATTTTGATATGAGCAATGAAAAACCAAACCCAAGTTGTTATAGAAATATAGATAGCGAATTCATTTTAAAATTTGCATTTTGGCTTAAATTTTTATTAAAATACTGTGATAATAGTTGACAATAAATCTGTCAACTATGTTAATATCATCAAAGTTGATAACAGAGATTAATATTAATCTGAAAACGAAAATATATTGCATTTTTATTTTCTTCAAGTCATTCTTTCAAACGCTTATTTATACGAAAAGTTCGAATATTTATTTTCTTTGATGTAAAAAAACACGAAAAATGTCTTATAAACAGAACTTTATCTTACAGAATATCATTTTCTTGCAAAACGTGCATATTCGATTAATAAATTTAATAATACATTAATCATAAAGTCGACAAGACAGTTCATAAAGTTATCGTAAAGTTGTCAACAACTTTTCATCAAAAATTGGCATTTTCTGTCGAATAAATAATTTTATTAATTTTTTTTTTTTTGATATTTTTAAATGGAATAAGTTGGGTTAAATACAAATGGGAGGTAAATATCTATGACCTCAAACTGTCCCAACACGATTGTGTCATTAAACCTTCAAACAAGAACAAGATATTAGACTTGGGTGCATTTTATTATTACAAAATGACACATTTTCTTTCAGGGTGCTGTCATACATTTTTCTTGCATCATTCCTTTCTCTAATGTAATATTAACATTAAATATGTATAATATTAATATTAAACAAATGATATTTAATATAAATTTAAACAAAATTCGAAAACTAAACCGAACTGGACTCGTGTGGTCGTGTTGTCATTCTAACATGTAAAGGGAACTTTCGAAAAAGTTTTATATTCAGTTAGTTATAAACATTTTAAAAATGATATAAAGAGATATAAAAAAACTTGCTTAAAATAAAAGATTAGCCTATATTATTATAGAAGGAGTAGATTTTCTTGTTATTCTTGATTAGATTATATACATAGATTCAAAACTTATAATTAACACTTTAGCAGAGGCTATAATTAATTCAAATTTATAAAAATTTCAGCTATCATCAGCAAATATAAATAAGCTACTGGTTTAGAATTTATCACGACGGATTTTTAAGCTCTTAGATATTTTTTCATGTTCTCCGATGATGACATAAAACATGATTAAAAAATGTTACTAATTATAGTACTGATAATATGCTATACTGTGTTTATTTATCCTTTAAACACATAAAACAGAAGACGTTATGAATATTTATAATTAGCATCTTTTATAAACCATTAACTAATTTGTTAATGTTTGATTGAATGTTTTAATGGAATTTAAGCATGTTTAATTAAACATTATAATGTAAAATATTTTAATTCATTATTAGGTTATATCAATTTAAACTTTGTTTTATATTAAAACGTGTTTTTAAAAAATTTACATTGAATATTTTTTCATCATCGGAAAATTGATACTCTTTATAAAGTTGTTCATAATTTTTATCAAATTTGAAGTAAATTTTAATAATTTTAATTAGATTAATTAGAATTTAATTAGATGGTTGAGTTATATGCTTAAAAATAACATATTATTATAGCCTTAATCACTAGACTATTCATATATACTGAACATATTATTTATTTTTAAGAGAGGATTATTATATAGCCTATAATTAAATAAATACTTTCTATATAAGTCAAATGAGTTTATAATTAATAAACGATTAAAATAATAAAAAAAACATGTTTTTTTGACCTTCCTAGTCTTTTCAAAACTGTTTAGATAAAAAAGGATTGGAATTTTCCAAGCTCTGTATTTATAAGAACTATGTTATATTTTTAAGTGTCTTGTTAACGTAAGCTGTAAATTGTATAAAACTTTGTTATTTACTTTAAAGAGTCTACAAGTGGAAAATATAAAAGATTTCGTTATTATTATTTTTTAAAATCAATCAGGAGAATGAAAATTTAATTTAAATATTTGAAAAAACAATTTTTATTTTAATATTGAAAACAAAAATATTAACAATTCTGTGCCCATTCTATATTAAATTGTTTATATTTCTATATGATAATTAGATTAAATTCAATATAATATAAATGATAAAAATGATTATCATCTTTTTTCCAAATCAAACTAGAAGTATGATAATTTTATAGACTTAAAATATCTTTAAAACAAAATAATTCAATCTAATCTGGGGGCACGGCAGTGTCCCCGCCAAGTCGAGCAAGCACGGCCGTACCATCCTTTTCTGGAAGGAACTCAGGGTACTTTTGACACCTCTATATCTTTGTGTTGGAGTTGCCCAAGAACCTGAATTTTTTTTAATATTCACGTTTATTAGTAAACTATTGCATAAGATATTACAGTATTTATATAGGAACTAAACATGTATATATTTATAAAGTACATATTTAATATTTTACATAACATTGTAAAGTTGTAAGGCTGTGAGGTGTAACTTCCTTATGCTGCGTAATTGCCAAGTAACAAAATGTTCTTTAATTAAAGATACAATGACTTGGAGTGATTTGTGAATAAAAGTGTCAGAGCAAATAAGGGAGCTAGACTTGGCTCTCATAATATCTCACAACTTTTTACGGATAAAAAGGCACGAGACTTGGCTACATTTTTTACATGAAATGTTTTTTGATGGGATTATATTTAAAGATTCATTGTTAAAAAGTAAAAAATAATTATTTATATCAAAGTCGTTTTTATTTATTCTTAAGAATATTAGATTCATAATATACTTTATTTTACGCTTAATCAGCTTAATTCAGTATTCATAAAACATAATATGTTTTATGAATACAATATTCTGATTAAACGCTGATAAAAATGTCTTGATTATGATTACTTATTAAGAATTAAATTATATATATATATATATCAAATTATAAAAAAAATGGCTGTACTATATATATATATTCTTTCTTTTATTGTAATTATCGCATAATTTCGAAAATAATAAAACAGCTCTTCACATTGTTGCTTAATGGAGTGTTGTTAAGCGATGTTTAAAAAAGTTTTAATAGATCGAAAGTGCTTGTAAATTATTTTCTTGATTAAGCAGCACTTATTGCTAATAAACTGTGTGTGTGGTTTCTTGTAGGGTGAATTATTTCGGATTGTTGAGATTAGAAACAACCTTAGTGTTTCTCTCTCTCTCTTTTTTTCTGTAAGAAAATACTACAGAGAGAAACTTTCAGGTTAAAAAAAAAACCTAGAGATAAATCATGGATGTAGAAATTGTAACTTTCCACACAATTTTCTCAGGTACAGAAATATCCTTTTAATTCTTCTAGTGACCATTATAAAAAATGGCTGTACTATATATATATATATATTCTTTCTTTTATTGTAATTATCGCATAATTTCGAAAATAATAAAACAGCTCTTCACATTGTTGCTTAATGGAGTGTTGTTAAGCGATGTTTAAAAAAGTTTTAATAGATCGAAAGTGCTTGTAAATTATTTTCTTGATTAAGCAGCACTTATTGCTAATAAACTGTGTGTGTGGTTTTTCTTACTTTCTGTTATGTCAACTTGTAATATTTGCATTTTTACGTGGATGTTTACACCTCCCTAACTTTATAAGAACTCTTGAACGATTTTATTAAACAATTAATGCAAGAATCATGTTCGAAGAAGTAAATTAATAATGTAAACAATAAATTTTAAGAATTGTTTAATGGCTTTTTGTATCTTTTGAATAGAAATTCTTGTCGGTTAATAACAATTTTTTTTTATTTTTATTTTTTAATCGAAAAAAATCTTTCTAGTTCTTCTTCTTCAAAAAATATCCAATAAAAATATATATACTGTACAAGATTACTTATTGACTGATTGTAACATCAAAATTTTATGGGTTTTCAAGAAAATGCGTTATAAAAATAATGGCTACTTTATTACATTAATGCTGACAAATATATCTAATTATCATGATTTAGTACGATTTTAAAAAAATGTAAAAATTATTAATTATATCGTATATCGTAAAATTTTATGATTGTAAAAGTATAAATTAAACATAATCTTATTTTATAATCTAAATTTATATTTTTCTCGCTCTCTTTTCTCTCTGTCTCCCTCTTTAAGTAAAGTGGAAACGATCATAATTATTCTTGTAAAGTTCTTTCAGAAAAGAGAAGAGAGAATGTGTGAGAGAGAAGAAGAAGAAAAAATAAAACAAAATTTCTCATGAACACATGACGTGATTATATATCTAGTCACATAATCGACATTCTTGAGACATACCATAAATTAAGCAAAGGTCGGCATGTGACATTTATGGGCGTAAAGAGCAACTTAATCAAATTTAAGATTTAAATATAACATTGTCATCTTCAAATGTTTAACTGACAATGAAAAGGAATTTTTATATTTTTGTAAAGTGACATACATTGCAATAATTTTCTCTCTTTCTCTCTTGCTCTTCCTTTTTTCTTTCCCCTTTTTTCTTTTTTGAACATGCTTGATAATCTCTAGAGTTTTACAAAGATAGAAATTATGTATCTCATTGATTAAAACTTCTTTTGGCTTACGAGATAACCTGTCTAAAAGATAAATGATGATGGTAAGAAGAGAGAAATTTTATTTTTTAAGTGTTTATTTTAATCTTCACTTCTTAATAAGATATTTTTTTACATTGCGAAAGACGATAGCAAGCAAATAAAATAGCTGAAAGTATACGAAAATTTTATATGAAATTTTTATCAAACATACTTTTACTAATTTTTTTTATTTATTTATTCATTCGATATGGATGAAAATATAATTTTAAATTATTAAAAAAATATAAATACATTAAAATAAATCACTCATTTTCCACTTCAGCGATATTTATATTAATCTTTAATGTGGACACAATGATCTGCACCGAAATTACTTACTTTTACGATTTTTGTTAAAAGAAGATGATATACTGTATAAAAGTGACACTTGGATGTCGTTAAACACTTAAAGTACTAGTGAACTGCCATACGTTAGTGGAAGCAGAGTTTTCCACTAAATTCTAGACTTTTAGAAGTGTAGGATTATTTTTATGATCTTACCAGTGATAGTCTATGTTTCCCAACTACTTCATCATTGAAAGTCTCAGGAGCCAAAGTTTTGGTTGGTGGTGGGTAGAAAGACACAACTCAACATTCTTTTCAAATAGCTCCTTCATTACCCGGACTCAATCTTGGAAAGTAAAACATACGACATCAGAAGGTGTGACTTTACGGCTTTACTTTTACTACCTCTTCTGTTCCTGCCATGGATTTTCAGGTATAGAATGCTTGTGGAGGTCTCCTTAACAGCACCATTCACTCAGCATCTTGTAAGGGTTGTTCCTTTAATTAGATCGTCATTGTCCAAATAACGACGCCTGTTTCTAGAACCTTTTCGAATCTTAACCTATCTTTCTGCCACTTAATTACTATTATTGATTGGAAACAGAGATGTAACAATTCTCGTATAAGGGTACCAAATCTTTTCTCTTAAAAAAAAACGAAAAAAAGATTAATTTTGCGTGTTTACCCTTAGAAAACTTGACGTTCGTTGACGAAATTTTTAAATAATTTTAAATGCACATAACGATCTGCATTAATGCGACTTTTCGAATTTTTTTTCTTATAATCTATCTATTTAACAGTTTTTGTTTATTAAGTTAATGGATGCCATCGCATCTTTTTAAAAGAGCCTATTAATATTATAAGTGACGTGAAAACAAATTATTTCTCTCTTGACATTAAGGAGATGCAAAGGGGGAAAGAGAGAAAAAAAAAAAGAAAAACAAAAAGTAGGAAAAAAATCGGCGTAAATCAGTATAATAAATCATTGTGTAGGTGTTAAGAAAAGCATACTTCTTTCGATCAAGTCTTTAAATGAAAGTAAGTTGACAGGAATATATATTTCTCAATTTACAAAAGAACTTTACTGACGTTTTGGTCATTTATCGTCACCATCTTAATTAATCTATCGCATTCTTCGTAAAGAATCTATAATATATTTATCTATATATGAACACACAAAAATAAAATTATAAATTGTGTAAAATAAACTTTACAATTCGCTTAATTAAATATTATTTCTGACATACGTTAGCGAAAGATTTAGAGAGACTGGAAACGTTTTAAATGTAAGCCGAATGCAATCATAAATGAGATATTATTGACTGCTAATCCTTTATATACACCTGATATAGTATTATGTCATAAATGATTAATGTACTGCCAACAAAATCTCTTCAAAATCGTTAATTGATGTAGGCCCCCATAGCGTTATTAATGCTTTTGCCAACAATGCAGCTTAGCTTGAATGGATAAGTTAGAAGGTCCATCATAAAAGACCTACTAACTTCTAAGAAACTGGAATATTATTGATGGACTTTTTATCTGATAAAACACTGTAATTTTAATATCTAAGTATTGTATCTCATTTTTGTATCCAAGAGTGGAAGGAAAGAAGAAAAAAAATTTTTTTGCTACTTTAAGATGGATCAATTCATTGTTTAAAAGAACGTAATGGCCGAATGAAGTTAAGTTAAAGGTATACAATTAAATTTTATTGCTATCAATTGTAACAAAAAACTTCAATCGACTTTTAATAATTCTTTTAACCATTGTAGAAGTATATAGCACCGGTTCCATTCTATATAACTTTACTGTGCAGTGTTGAAAAATGATTATGATTTCAACTGTGACAGTTCATTTATCATTTGAGCAAGACAAAATTTCTATATACCTTCAACACCGTACAATTTAAAGAAATATTTTAAAGGCTGATTTATATTTTTTTTAAAGATAATTTATTATATTATGGTAGCTATCAAAATGGTTTTGTAATCTTGTTTTCAATTTTTTTAAGGAAGTAATTTTTGTCCGCGAACAACTAAAAACAATTCCTCTCATATAATATATATATATATATATAGAAAATTTGATTTTTCTGAAAATTCGGACAGTAATATATAATACTAGTTCGAATACTGTTGATATGTATTAATAACAATAAATCTTTTCCGAAATAAAATTACTTAGAAAAGTTTTAGTCCGGAGAAGAAAAAAGCATTGAACATCATCAAACTCTGCGAACTTTTTTTTTAAATTTTTTTTTCTACACGCTAACTTTACTAAGTCTAAACCTTTCCAGATCGAAAACTGGAAAGGTTTGAACGATTCTCGTTGGAAACATCAAACATACTTTGAACTTCACCCGGAATAGCTCACTGAGTCATAAATATTTAGTTTTTATTTTAAAATTCATCATCGCGTACACAATGGCTGAATAGATTTCTTTCGTGTTTTTTGACATGTTTACGTTGAAACTTTTTGAATTCAATCATATCTTTAAAATTCGGTTCGGTTGTGTGGAAGATTTGGTTTAGTATCCGATTTCTTTTACTATCTAAACAGTCGGATAATGTGTGATAGTAAAAATCGTCCATATTTGTCACCAATATTTGATGTAATTATGCCATTCAAAATATATATATATATGTGTGAAATTTTTTTATCTTTGTGATTCAATCCAATATTTTTCGCTTCGGTTTTCAAACTGATTGTTGAATTTCTCTCCCATTGCATTCTTTATGTTATAAAATATCACGTAAACTGATAGAAAATAATGTAAAATTGCTTAGAACGTCGCTCATTCATACTAATGTCGAGGGATTGGTCTTCCGGATTAGAGGTTTCCGGATTAATGAAGCGAAACTGTACCAGTGCAAATTTTACCAATTAAAAATATTTACGGCATCTATAAATGGTTTAATTATTTTAAAACCATTATAAAGATCATTTTTAAGCCCAAACAACCATTTTTACATATAAAAATAAAGTATATTGCGTGCAATGAATTTTGAACTCCGAATAAAATGATTTTTTTTTTATAAAATATTATCCACGTTTAGATAAAAAAAATTCCAATTTTAATTAATTATTCGATTGCTTTTAATATTATAATAACTTAGGAAAAAAAATAAATCTTGAACTCCGGATAAAATGATTTTTTTTATAAAATATTATCCACGTTTAGATAAAAAAATTTCGAATTTTAATTAATTATTCGATTGCTTTTAATATTATAATAACTTAGGAAAAAAATAATTATTTAAAAACTATAAATATTTAAATATAGTCGTCTCGTTTTCTAAACGTAAAATTTTCTTAACACTATTATCTTTCTTTTCTTTCACACACATATTTTTTCTAATTTTTTTTTTTTTACTTAAGCTGACAATCTCTTTAGTAAAATTTTATTCTTCCATCCTATTATGATACTAAGTGCATTAATTTTATCACGCAACTCCACAACCTATATCAGAAAGTAGGTTAGAGCCATTCAACATCCGTTAAAGTCCATCAGGAAAAGAGCCAGCTTCCTTCAATCAGTTGTTGTATAGATAACGCTAGGCAGCTGTTAATTCTATTGATGTCAAATCGGTGCAGATATCACGCAATCACTACATTAGGTATAGACACATAGAAATAGTATAACTTTGAGAATTTTAGTAAAGCTAAATGTTCCTATATCATAGTGAGTGAATGCCAGGATATCCTGCATGTCCCATGGGTTTAAGACAATGGGAGTTCTGCCGGTAAATGATGAACTAACACGCACCGATGTAGTCGGATCAAAGATTATCTATAGATTGTGTCAAAATTTGAATGCTTCATATCATGCCACATTCATAGAGCCTCTCTCGCTTGATTATCTTATTAATTTAGAGTGGTTTCCATGCCTTCTGTTTAAGCCAAGTAGGCTTGCTATCGGTATAAATATCTCTACGATATATATATATATTTAGCTCTCGATAATCTAGTTTAGAAGCATTTTTCGACTTTTATTTTCTCGCGAATTTATTTTAATGAAATTTAAAAATGAAAAGAAGAAGAAGGGAAAAAAGTACGACTAGAGCAGTAATGGATTTTTGATTCGTCATCAATCTCCGAAAATAAAATTAGTCTCTTAATCCGTATGATTTCCGTCTGTTCCCAACGTAAGAAGAAAAGTTACAAAAATATGCTTGGTATTAAGAAGCTTATTCAGAGCAGAATTAATTTTTTTTTTCTGTTATTCCTTCTTCTTCTTCTTCAACTTCTTCCTTATCCGACTGTCAACAAATATCATACAAAATTAAGCACCGAAAGCTTTATGCCATTTTCAGTTTCTTGCAACACTTGATAAATTTTAAATTACTGGAGATAATTTATTTATTCGCAATTTTTTTTTCTTTTTGAAATTTTGCGAAATTTCTTACAAATATACGAAAAACTGTCAAAAACTTGTGTTTTAGATTTTACGATTTTTTAATTTAATTTTTTTTTTTTCTGTAAACATTTTTCTCCGACTTTACAAGTTTTCACATAGTTAATATGATGCATGGTGATACCTATCTTTCCAATTATAAAACGAAGGAAGAAGAACAAAAACCACGGAATAAATGATTAAACGACTGTGTTGTCTGAAACTACACTAAAAATTATTATTACTCATTGCAATCAGCTCATTAATTACTTTGTTCTCAAGTGATATTAATGACTAAGGATGGTTGTTGGTGGTAGATTTTAATAAGCAGCCATTAGATGACGGTTCCATTGGCTGTGAGCTTTTCTAAACTCCACCCAGACTCGGAATGTTCTAGTAACAATGAAAGTGTGAAAGCTCCTCCCCATAGATGAGGAGCCAACGTACCGTGAAGTGCTCATACTATGTGACAAATTACTGCATCCCCTTATTTGATTACCTCTTGTAACGGAACAGACTCATTAACGAAGAGACAATAATATTACGATGTATAAATATATCTTTCGATGTATCAACACCGTTAAAACAAACATTCGAAGCTATACTTCGCATGGCATCAGTCAAGAAGGTCAAAGTCGGAAATTTAATAAAAATTTCTAATCTAAACAATCTTTTATCTCATTAAGAGCGATTTTAATTATCTTTCAAGTTATCGGGATAAAAATTTTTACCAGCCAAAAATTGCGGAAAAATAATTTAATAATTTTCCTAATAATAAATAGCATTCTTTGCAGACGCATAATAAAGTATATTAATATATTATAAACAAATAATAATTTTTTTTTTCCTGTAGCCATTTAATATATTTAAATTTATTTTAATGTTACCAAATCTTAAATGAGTTTTTTAACGATTTTTTAAAAATATTTATTTTTAATAACACATCAGAATTTTAGAGAAAATGAACGAAAAAGAGGAAAGAAAAAAATTGGAAAAATAATCTTTTGTGCGGTAACAAAAACTAGCTTTATATTAAAGAAGAAATTTGAGTACAGAAATTTTATAATAGAGTTCAATGCCATTTGCATAAAATTGTTTTCTGAATTTATATATTTTTTTGCTAATTTTTTTCCTTTGATAAAATTATTCCCATATTTATATATATATTAATTTTAAATATATTGGTGAAACGATTCCAAATATCTAACTTAATCTTTTGTTAATATTTAAAATTTATATATGAGGCAAATGCTCAATATGAGATACAGTATTATACAAAATTTAAAGCTTAAAATCTGATTAATAGAAAAATACCTTTAAAATAACAAATATCAGTTAAAAAGCGTTTTTTCTTCTTTTACAGATCGCATTATTCAACTGATTTCAATCAAATTTGGAATATAATTATATCTTACATTATTTAAAATCTTTTGAAAAATAAAAGCCGAACTTGACAAAAGATGAAGAAATTATATAAAGATCCTTTCACCCCAAAACGCTTCTACCTAATTTGATTTCGATCAAATTTTTGAATATAGGCATTTCCTAGATTACGTAATGATTCCTGAAAATGTAAACTATTTTAAGATCAAAATATAGCGTTAAGGGTGGGTATTCTATAATAAAGAACTAAGCAACCTGTAGAAAGGGTGTTTTTTGTAAACCACCTCTACAGGTCGTGTCGTTAAACTGATTTGAACAAAATCTAGAATGCAACTGTACCGTATGCCAATTAAAGCTTCCTGAAAATTTTAATATCGGATCAAAAAAAAGATGTTTAGAATTTAGAACGTGTATATCGAAAAAATCACTTTCTTCTATAAAAATAAATGATGTATATCTATTCAAAAGTATCTAATATGTAAAAAAATAAACTATGAATTGAAAAAATAAAATACTGTATTTATTATAATTTAGAATTAGATATTTAGTTGATATTGTTATTTTCATCTTAAATCGTCACGCAAGTAGTAAGTTTGAAATTGCAGCAATACCTTTAGTATTCATTTTATTTATTTATTTATTTATTTTCATAAGCATGTTAGATATCTTTTATTACGGATTTTTCATTAACACAAATCAACTTAAACAAGTTGCTATATTACAACTTACGAAATTGTAGACTAACTCATCTTGAAAGACAGTAATATAATTAAAGCCTATCAAACTTCAATGAAAAATGCTGTTACTGTACTTTTTAATTAGATGGAACCATATTATTTTGATAAGTTCTGATACACTATTGAAATTATTGTTATGCTATCTTATTCCAGTTTTAGCTTTAAAAAAATGCTAGAAATTAATGATTTATTTTGCATAATGAATAATTATTTTTATAGCAACACATTTTCCAAAAATAAATCAAGTAAACATTATTATTTTATTTATCTGTTAAAAAATATCTCATATTTTAAAAATCTTAAAAGTTACTCAGATATCATTTTATTCTTGTAAAGCATACAATATAGATTAATCACCTCATAATTAACAGAATATTATAAGAAGTCATAAAAAGTACTTTCTTCGTCTTTCATCTAGAGAAGTGGTGCGCAACCTTTTTACACTTGCGACCCCATACTCAGTCTGAAATTTTATACGATCCATTATTTGTTGTTACCATCCTATTATAAGCTTATAAGAATAGTAATAATAAAAGTCGTTTTATCACATACAAATTCATATCTTTATAGTATATTTTAGTACATATGATTTGACATAATATTTTTGAAAAACTGCATATTAACAAAACAAATTATAATACATTAAAAAGCAATTTTTTAGATTAAATTAATGCGATGACTATGCTTTCACGGAATTCATAATTTCTTCCATGTTTGGCTTAATATTTGAGACGGCAAGCCGTAAATTCTTTTCGGGATCTAAACGTGACCGATATTTTGTTTTTATTTCAACTACTTTTGAAAAATCAATTTCACACAAATAAATTGATGCAAACTATTAATATTTTTAATGCCTTTTTTCTTCAATCCGAATACTCATCGCCATGAGAGCCAAAATGAGAATTTCTCAAAATTTTCACGACACCCAACAATTTTTCCCCAACCCACAGATTGCGCACCGCTGATCTAGAGAAGAGGAAAAAAAAAAGGTTATAGACATGGAATTAATTTTTTGGCTTTTGACGATTTTGTCTCGAAAATATTAACGTTATATTTATTTATGGAGCTTGGCAGTCTTTGTTATAAAGTAAATGTCAATGAAGGTAAGATTTAGTAACACTGAGTTCGACAATGATTATTTTTTATAAGGATTTTGATAGTAAATCACTGCAAAAGAATAAGTGGTTATATCACACATTTTTTTCTGTTATAAAACACCTGCTAAGATACTGTATGTATTCAACAAAAAGTACCGTAGAAAATTGAACGTCATGCATGCAATATTTTTTCAATTGAACTAAAAATAAAAGTGTTTATTTAAAGCAGCATAAATTTTATATTACTGTATAAAAAAAATTCTTAATTTCCGATATCAGAGTTCATTGGATTCCAACAAAATAATAATTTTCACGTTTTAATATGAGAAATATCCATATTTCTTTTAACGATAGAGTTACAGTAATGTAAACAAAATATTTATGAATAAATTTGAATAATATTAATTCAAAATATTATATGAAATGCAATTATTTTTATATTTAAAAGATATATGAATTATTATCATTGAAAATATAGAGAAATACTGTAAAATTTTTCTCAGATTACATCACTTGCATGGAAGTGCCAGTACCAAGCTTCAATTTGACATTATCATAAATTAAACATTTATTGTATACTATATCTAAGAAATATATGAATTATTATCATTGAAAATATAGAGAAATACTGTAACATTTTTCTCAGGTTACATCACTTGCATGGAAATGCCGGTACCAAGCTTCAATTTGACATTATCATAAATTAAACATTTATTGTATACTATATCTAAGTCTGTATTGTTTGCTAATATTAAAATTTCAAAATGCGTAATATGCATAATAAGCCCACTACTTCTTTTGTACAAGGTAACTAGTTTAAATTTTGCACAATTTTTATCGTATTCAATGTAAATAGTGATACTGAGTCAATGGAAATAATATTTATAATTCTATTTACAACTTAATTTAAACATTTTTCTATATATCATATTTTGTAACTCAAAATGTAAGTAAAAGTCGAAAATAGAATCATAATGCTATTAATCTTTTGTTTTATTATTATTGCCATTCAGATTGTTTATCATCTGTGGTTCTTTTCACTTTTTTTATAAACTTTAAGAGTCTTCAAATATTTTTTCCTTTAATTTTCTAACATGAAATTTGCCAGCTGCCTACTTTGTTGTGAATAGAATTTAACTGACACTTTTTGATAGCAAAATTCTGTCAAGATTCTAATCAAAGAGAGTACAATAAACTTTGCTGTTTGAAAATGCTCATTGAAAATTGCAGAAGTGTTTTTTACAATTTCTTATAATTACTAATAAAAAAATAATGTTTTTTATTCATTAAAACATTAAGAAATAATTATATATAATTATTTTTTTGGAAAGAAACATTAGAAGACATGAAAAATCCAATATACATTTACATAATATTTTTTTAAACGTTATATTATATGTTTAATAGCTTCTTCGCTAATGCTATAACCTATCAGAACACAGTGGGAATCATGTTTATCTTGGATTTTTCACGAAATATTATGGTTAAACAAATTTGATCTCTATTATAAGCCAACTTACAGATTGCTATAACCTATCAGAACACAGTGGGAATCATGTTTATCTTGGCACCAGATTTTTCACGAAATATTATGGTTAAACAAATTTGATCTCTATTATAAGCCAACTTACAGATTATTATGATTAGCTAAAATAATAAAAATTTCAATAAATTATAAATAATTAAAGAAAAAATTATTTCAGGAAAATGTATAATTGATTAGTTTTATTGTAGATGATTAGTATTATATTCTTCACAACTAAATATTTATTTCTGTGGGACATACGTTCCAAAAAATCAAGCGCTAAACGAAACAGCGTTAAACGAGGTCACCTTAACACGTAAATAATGGGAACGGGTGAAACGGGTCAGTGAATAAAAAAAATATATGCACCGTTTTTATTTTGTAACTTATATTATTACTATTGTATTACATTAATTATAGACATTTTTATTGCTAATGATTCTATTCATGAATCATTCATGAAAATCAAAAATATTCAAGTAAATAA
This sequence comes from Olivierus martensii, assembly GCA_000484575.1. Taxonomy (NCBI): domain Eukaryota; kingdom Metazoa; phylum Arthropoda; class Arachnida; order Scorpiones; family Buthidae; genus Olivierus; species Olivierus martensii. The sequence goes on from AYEL01018221.1 coordinate 47,053, forward strand.
TTTCTGTTGTATTACATTAATTATAGACATTTTTATTGCTAATATCGATTTGTATAGTATTACATTAATTATAGACATTTTTTATTGCTAATATTGATTTGTATATTACATTAATTATAGACATTTTTTATTGCTAATATCGATTTGTATTACATATATTATTACTATTATATTACATTAATTATAGACATTTTTATTGCTAATATCGATTTGTATTCATATTCATGAAAATCAAAAATATTTAAGTAAATATTTTTTTTGTGATGATAAAGGTCTCTCATCAGGGCGCCTAGCTCGGAGCTCTCATTTTATACTTTTTTGTTTTTTTCGTTAAGAATCATCTAACGAAAAATCGTTTGCCTTTTCTTTTTTTGTTCAGCAAGCAACTGTCGATAGCAAGACATCGCATCCATGGTACTTCGTTTTGCCTTTGAACTTCTATCAAAATTTGGATCATTTTGTATAAACTGATCTATAATTTCCGTAATAGTGGCTAAACTTGTTTTGAGAAAATCCGTTGCCTCCGTAATAGTGGCTAAACTTTAACTGTAAAATAACGTTACATAAATGTGAACTGACCACAGCAGACTTTCATATATACTGCACTGAACTGATATCAAACGCATTGAGAGACGACATAGGAGTATCAAAGCAATAAATTAGTGCAATTTCGGATTTATGCGAGTATAACGGTTTGAAAAACCGCGCCAATGTGAAATCAATAAAAAAAATATAGAATTCGAAAAATCCGCGATATACTGAAACAGCGTTAAACGGAGCAGTGTTAAACGGGGTCTTACTGTATTCTTCCAGAATGGATTGTGACGTCAATTGTTGACAAAAAAAAAACTGTCGCCCAAATTGTTATGTTTAAAGCGTTGGCTTATCACCTGGAATATTAAGATCTTTAAACTTTTTCAGAAGTCTGAAACCATTCATTGAACTACATCATTTACTTAATGGCCTACCCCGTGATCCTTTACTTACTGTCTATACCCCGTGATCTAATCAGAGGGTATAGACAGGGGCGTTGAGAGACATCGCCGGGCTCGGGGGAAAATTTTTCATCACCGTTCTTCTACGGTTAATTAGCGCATAAAAAACAAATTGTGGGATGATGTCCGGATTCCTGTGAATCCCGGATCTGGGGAATTTTATCTCATCATTCTTTTCTCTCGTCGGCTCTGAGTATAGCCGATTCGTGATGGAGCTAGAATAGTCCCACACAAATCGGCTAGTATTTAGTACCCTGTGATTGGAAAGTATCCTGTGATCAGAATAATATTTAGTAACCTGTGATTGGAAAGTGGCATAAAACAAAAGACTCTAGAGGTAAATCATCTGCTTTCTATCTAGATGATCTGTGATCGATTCCGGGTCGTCATCTTCAGATTTTTTTAAAGGAAACCTGAACACTTATCACATTATCCATTGACATTCTTCATCTACGAACCGATCCAGTACAGATCTAGACAGTTCATACCGAATCTTGAAATAGTTTTGCCATCTATATTGAGGAAAGCAGCGTAAACCCTGAAGAAAAAAGAATCCATCAGAATTAAAACTGATACACGATGTTCTGAAATGATCTCAGTTAATATTTATTAAATTAAAGAAATAGTAAAACTAACTGATATAAAATGTTTATCAAGTTTTCATAAATAAACCTAATAAAAAATTATTTAATTAATAATAAGATCAAGGAATGAGACATATTTGATAGTTTTGCTTTTGCATATGTTCATGATAGCGTGTCAGATATCCTATTGCTTTAAAAAATACTTTAAATGTTCTATTATTGTTAAAACTAGAACAAAATCAATTTTGTAAGCGAAATGACTCACTTCTAATAACTTTAATATGAAGATAAAAATCAGAAAGACTGAATTTGACTAATCAAATTCTTTTAAATGTGTCTATCTGTATTATAAATAATTAACATGTAATTATTAACTATTATTTTGTGACATATAATTTTTATGATAATTTTACATAATTATCGCATAAAATTAACTATTTTTTCTGTTAAGGTATCATTTTTTTTGTTTGTTTGAATTAGGGTATTACCTATTTCAGCGCCCCTACGTGTTATTTTTTCCGATGACGTCATGTGATGTTGTTGATTTCGGCCATTTTGATAGGAAGTCCTCTTTATTTTGTAATCTACTTTTAACCGAAAAATCCCACCAAAAAATAAGTATTTTGATATTGCAGTAACTTAAAAAACTGATCAAGATGACTGATATGGATAAACTGAACATCGACAGCATTATAGCACGACTTTTAGAAGGTAAAAATTGTAATTAGGTTTCTATTTTGGGCACAGAAAATATAATGTTCGGAAACTGGAATGTCTGGGATGTAAATTTGAATAATGTATAATTTTTGTATTTTTGATTGATTACCTCTAATCGGAATAGTGGTGTATTATTTAGAAAAATACTTATAAATTATGTTACTACGATTTAGGCCAACATTTTCTGAAAATATTTGAAAAAGGATGAAACGTTTTCCATTTAAGGATTTGTGGCTTTATTATGTAGGGATTTCCAAATTGGTACATCTAAATTTTTGTGCAATATTTTTGTACACCACATATTCGGAGACCTTCAAATTTTAAAAATCAAAAACAATAGAATAATTTTTCAAATTGCACAATTGCTAATAATTTCCTTTAAAACCGTATCCATTCTTTAAATTTCCTTTAAGAATAAATCGTATCGAAAACTAATTTTTATTTTCATTCAGTATTTAAACTCAACAGATTTTGCAAAAAATTTTAGAAAATATCCGAAATATTCTATTAAATTTAAAAACTTGGCAGAAATACTTTAGGAAAAAAAAATTAAAAATATATATTTTCTTAATAAGTAATGTCTGTTTTCATATTCTTAACTCATCTTATTCAAAACAAAATTCTAGCACATAGGTATAATTACAGAATAGCATTAAACAATGAAATTTCTACATTTGTAAGAAATCATCTAATCCATCAAAATTTACAAAAGAAACAGATTTAAATCAGGGCAATTTTTGATATATACAATTTTATGGAATACTAGTGATATATTTACTAAAATAGTGATTAAACATGTAATTACAATTCCACAATGGTAAGAGAGGTAAGATTTCTATTTTTACTGTGTTGCATTTTTGCGGTACTGCATATGCAAGTCTATGTGCACATGAATGCATATTAACATTTACTTTATTGAGCATGAAAGAATTGACAGGCATTAAGGCACAATATAAAATGATTTATTATTCATAGACATGTCACATTAGGGCCAGACGCAAAAAAAAAAAAACACGGCAATCAAAGTAGAATCCTACCGTAAAAAAATTTATTCAAAAAGATTTGAGTATCTTTGAAATGGGCACTAATTTGACAACTGATTCTTTTGTAAATTTTGATCTGTTGGTTGATCTCTTTTAAATGTCAGATTTCATTGTTTTGACACTATTTTGTAATTGCATCAAAATTTATATCTATCTCAAACACTGGTAATCATTTTGAAGTTTGTCAAATTCAAATAAATTCGTTTGAAAGTAATTAGAGAAAAAGTATAATGAAACATTATTTATCAATAAAAATTTGCCATATGTAAAATTTTGAATTGACATTTGAAAGTTAAAAAAATAATAAAATGATTTACTAATAGTGATAAATGTACTTGTTTAAACTGAATTTAATTTTTAAGTCTAAATCATACTGGTTGAGTGAAAACTTCACAAGACCACTTCTGGCTAGACTCAGATAGTTGAAAGTAGGTGTAGTGTGGTCACAGTCAACTATAAATTTAAACACTTCAGTTACTTAAGATTTTTTTTTTGTTTATTTTTATAATAAAGTTTAAATTTTATTTTAAAAACTGTATTTTTAGTTAAAGATCTTGATTTAAAAATAAATTTGATAATCTGTAGCCATGAAAATATCTGTCATTTGAAGGAAAAAAGTTTCTCTCTAAAATTTTTTTGGATTTTAATCAATAATAGATAATGTTGTTTTGTTTTACTTTATATTTAATTATAAACACAAATTGTAATAGTGTCTTAGATATTAAAATGATATAAAATAACAATGAAATTTTCAAAAAAACTTAATTTTTAATTCTTGAACAGCAATTAAAATTTCTTCTAAATTTTTATATAAATATATATGATTCCTTTCTTCTATATACATTGTATTTAAAATTTGGTTAAATTTTCTAAGTAAAATTTTTCTATTAGTAAAATATATTCTACTCTAATACTGTTTCTAGATCATTAACTAGAACAGGTTATTGCTTGAAGGCAACAAATAAATTCAAGTTCTTGATAGAGAAATAATTGTTTAGCCAATAATTTTTATATTATATACATTACAATATATATACATAAGAATTTTATATTGTTAATAATAATAATGACATTGATGTATTGGATTATTTATGTGATTATTGATTAATTCTATTTTTTTCTGGTGTAACTTATATTTTGAGTCAATAATAAATAAATCATAGTGAAAAATATTAATACATGTTTCAATTTTTTACAATAAACTTTCAGGATATGGAGTTTTAAATTAATATATTAATTATAGTTTGCAAATGAGTTAAAACTTGTTGAAATTGTTAATTTGTCTTTTGTTCATTGATATATAATTAAACTTCAATATATCTAAGAATTTAAAAAAAATAAATACTTCAGATTCTGAACTTTTGCATCTGCTACTTTTAAAAGCCCTGAGAAAAAGACAGCTGCAACATTTATACTTTTACTTGAGAATTGATATTTAATTGATTATATAATTTGTTGAAGCATTGTCACAGATATATTGATTAAAAACTCTTAGATCAATAAAAAAAATTGTTAGTTAAATTTTACTGATTACTGTTTTTTGATTATTATAACAGATATACCAAATATGAAGGCAAATATTTAATTTAT